>JAVSCE010010106.1:0-17496 GCA_032199065.1 Smutsia gigantea
CACATCAACAAAAAGAAGAACAAAAACCACATGATCATCTCCATAGATGCTGAAAAAGCATTTGACAAAATTCAGCATCCATTCCTGATTAAAACTCTCAACAAAATGGGTGTAGACGGCAAGTACCTCAACATCATAAAGGCTATATACGACAACCCCACAGCTAACATCACACTTAACGGCGAGACGCTGAAAGCTTTTCAACTAAGATCGGGAACAAGACAGGGATGCCCACTCTCTCCACTGTTATTCAACATAGTACTGGAGGTCCTAGCCACAGCAATCAGACAAAAAAAAGACATACAAGCCATCCAGATTGGTAAAGAAGAAGTCAAATTGTCACTATTTGCAGATGACATGATACTGTACATAAAAAACCCTAAAGATTCCATTCCAAAACTACTAGAACTAATATCTGAATTCAGCAAAGTTGCAGGATACAAAATTAATACATGGAAATCTGTTGCATTCCTATACACCAACGATGAACTAGCATAAAGAGAAATCAGGAAAACAATTCCATTCACAATTGCATCAAAAAGAATAAATACCTAGGAATAAACCTAACGAAGGAAGTGAAAGACCTGTACTCTGAAAACTACAAGACACTCTAAGAGAAATTAAAGAGGACACTAACAAATGGAAATGCATCCCATGCTCTTGGCTAGGAAGAATCAATATTGTCAAAATGGCTATACTACCTAAAGCAATCTACAGATTCAACGCAATCCCTATCAAACTACCAACAGCTTTCTTCAATGAACTGGAACAAATAATTCTGAAATTCATATGGAACCACAAAAGACCCCGAATAGCCAAAGCAATCCTGAGAAGGAGGAATAAAACAGGGGAATTACACTCCCTGACTTCAAGCTCTACTACAAAGCCACAGTAATCAAGACAATTTGGTATTGGCACAAAAACAGACCCACAGACCAGTGGAACAGAATAGAAAATCCAAACATTAACCCAAACATATACAGTCAATTAATATTTGATAAAAGTGCCTTGGATATACAATGGGGAGATGACAGCCTCTTCAGCAGCTGGTGTTGGAAAAACTGGACAGCTACATGTAAGAGAATGAAACTGGACTACTGTCTAGCCCCATACACAAAGGTAAACTCAAGGTGGATCAAAGACCTGAATGTAAGTCATGAAACCATAAAACTCTTAGAAAAAAACATAGGCAAAAATCTCTTGGACATAAACATGAGCACTTCTTCATGAACATATCTCCCCGGGCAAGGGAAACAAAAGCAAAAATGAACAAGTGGGACTATATCAAGCTGAAAAGCTTCTGTACAGCAAAGGACACCATCAGTAGAACAAAAAGACATCCTACAGTATGGGAGAATATATTCATAAAAAACGTATCTGATAAAGGGTTGACATCCAAAATATATAAAGAACTCATGCACCTTAACAAACAGAAAGCAAATAATCCAATTAAGAAATGGGCAGAGACATGAATAGACACTTCTCCAAAGAAGAAATTCAGATGGCCAACAGGCACATGAAAAGATGCTCCACATCGCTAATCATCAGAGAAATGCAGATTAAAACCACAATGAGATATCACCTCACACCAGTGAGGATGGCCAACATCCAAAACACAAACAACAACAAATGTTGGCGAGGATGTGGAGAAAAGGGAACCCTCCTACACTGCTGGTGGGACTGCAAATTAGTTCAACCATTGTGGAAAGCAGTATGGAGGTTCCTCAAAAAACTCAAAATAGAAATACCATTTGACCCAGGAATTCCACTCCTAGGAATTTACCCTAAGAATGCAGCAGCCCAATTTGAAAAGGACAGATGCACCCCTATGTTTATTGCAGCACTATTTACAATAGCCAAGAAATGGAAGCAACCTAAGTGTCCATCAGTAGATGAATGGATAAAGAAGAGGTGGTACATATACACAATGGAATATTATTCAGCCATAAGAAGAAAACAAATCCTACCATTTGCAACAACATGGATGGAGCTAGAGGGTATTATGCTCAGTGAAATAAGCCAAGCCGAAAAAGACAAGTATCAAATGATTTCACTCATATGTGGAGTATAAGAACAAAGAAAAAAACTGAAGGAACAAAACAGCAGCAGACTCACAGAACCCAAGAACGGACTAATAGTTACCAAAGGGAAAGGGACTGGGGAAAATGGGCGGGAAGGGAGGGATAAGAGGGAAAAAGGGGCATTACGATTAGCAGATGTAATGTTGGGGGGGCACGGGGAGGGCAGTACAACTCAGAGAAGACAAGTAGTGATTCTATAGCATCTCACTACGCTGATGGACAGTGACTGTAATGGGGTTGGTGGGGGGGACCTGATGAAGGGGTAGTTTAATAATCGTAATATTGCACATGTAATTGTAAATTAATGATAATAAAATAAATTATATTAAAAAAAAAAAGAAAAGAAAAAAGGCGGCTAGAGATTGGATTAAAGATGGTGGGGTGAGAGGTGAGACAGAGACCTTCTCCTTAAACCACATATAATACAAAAATAAAATTTAATACAACTAATCCTGAAAGGGCAACAGGAAAGAAGGCTGCACCAAGACTGCATACACCTGGAGAAAGGAATAGACCTCACAGAACAGGGTAACGTACCAAAGCTGTGACCCGGCAGGACCCAAGCCCTTCCCCCACCACAGCTCACCAGGGGGAGGAAGAGAAACAGAGTGGGGAGGGAGTGGAGGCCTGGGACTGCTGAACACCTAACCCTGGAGATCTGCTCTGGGAGCATGAACAAACATTGCATGGTGCTCTGGTGATTTAGTGTGGTTGGAGGGCTGAGATGGGCAGAGTGCTTGGAGAGATGGAGATTCCAACTGCTTGTGGAGGATGGGGATTCATATCTGCCTGTTCTGGGTGGGCAGTCTGAGAGACTTCTTAAAATTGAGAGGGCTGCTAAAGGGGCAAGGATTGCACAGAGCTTACTGCTCAGGAGAAAGGACAGGTAACAGAATTGTCCAGGTGCACTCAGCCTGTAGGTTGGGAGCTTAAACAATCTTCAAGCACACCATCCCCTTGTCTGGCTACACAGCTCCAAGACCCACCATCATGATACGCAGACTGTGGTGTCTTCCTTCCAGCTAGCCTGCACCTGCCTCATGCTCGCAAACCCGCAGCCCCTACCCTGGCGTTAGGCCAGCCAGAGGGAAACCCTGCCTACAGCAGCTACAAACACAAAGCATAGAGCCTTACACCTGTGTGCTCGGCCCACTGGTTCAGGCAGTGGAGACAGGCATAGCAGCCAGGAAGCAGGAAACAGCTCTTTCCTCTCCCCAGGCACCAACACCACTCCCCTGTGACACCCAACATTGCTTCAGGGGCTGAGCAGCTCCAGAGAGTAGAGCTTCTGGGCACTAGAGGGTGCCACATACAAATATGAAACATCAAAGGAACCTGGTTCAAAGCAAAATTATGAATACACCTGAGAAACATTCAAATGATATAGACCTCGTGAATCTTCCTGAAATAGATTGCAAAATAAAAATTAACATGCTCATGGAGGTACCGAAAAATATTCAAGAACTGAAGAACGAATTCAGGACGGGGATCCAATCAATGAAGAACACATAGAGGGTATTAAAAGCAGATTAGATACAGTGGAGGAGACGATAAATGAAAGGAAAATTAGGGAAGAGAAATACAAAGAAGCTGAGGTACAGAGAGAAAAAAGGATCTCTAAGAATGAAAGAATACTGAGAGAACTGTGTGACCAATCCAAATGGAACAATATTCATATTATAGAGGTACCAAAAGAAGGAGAGAAAAAGAGATAGAAAGTGTCTTTGAGGAGGTAACTGCTGAAAACTTCCCCAGTCTGGGGAAGCAGATAGTCTCTCAGGCCATGGAGGTGCACAGATCTCCCAACACAAGGGACCCAAGGAAGACAACAGCAAGACATATAATAATTAAAATGGCAAAGGTCAAGGATAAGGACAGACTATTAAAAGCAGCCGGAGAGAGAAATAAGATCACATACAAAGGAAAACCCATCAGGCTATCAGGCTATCATTAGACTACTCAACAGAAACCTTACAGGCCAGAAGGGAGTGGCATGGTATATTCAGTGCAATGAAACAGAAGTGCCTCAAACCAAGAATATTTATCTGGTAAGATTATCATTTAAATTTAAAGGAGGGATTAAGCAATTTACAATAAGCAAAAGCTGAGAGAATTTAGCTCCCACAAACCATCTCTACAGTGTATTTTGGAGGGACTGCTATAGATGGAAGTATTCCTAAGGTTAAATAGCTGTTACCAGAGGTAATAAAAAGGGATAGACAAAGAGTACAGAATATGATACCTAATATACAAAGAATGGAGTAGGAAGGAATGGAGGGAATGAAAAAGAACCTTTAGGTTGCGTTTGTAATAGAATACTAAGTGAGTAAGGTTAGGCTGTTAGATAATAAGGAAGTTACCCTTGAACCTTTGGTATACATGAACCGAAAGCCTGCAATAGCAAAAAGTACATACCTATTGATAATCACCCTAAATGTAAATGGTTTGAATGCCCCAATCAAAAGACATAGAGTTACTGAATGGATAAAAAAACAAGACCCACCTATATGCTGTCTACAAGAGACTCACTTCAATCCCAAAGACATACACAGACTAAAAGTGAAGCGATGGAAAAAGATATTCCATGCAACTAATAGGGAGAAAAAAGCAGGTGTTGCAGTACTTGTAGCAGACAAAATAGACTTCAAAACAAAGAAAGTCATAAGAGACAAAGAAGGACATTACATAATGATAAAGGGGTAAATCCAACAAGAGGATATAGCCATTATAAATATCTATGCACCCAACACAGGAGCACCAACATATGTGAAACAAATACTAACAGAGTTAAAAGGGGAAATCGAATGTAATCTATTCATTCTAGGAGACCAACACTCCACTCACTCCAAAGGACAGATCAACCAGACAGAAAATAAGTAAAGACACAGAGGCACTGAACAACACACTAGAACAGATGGACCTAACAGACATCTACAGAACTCTGCACCCAAAAGCAGCAGGATACACATTCTTCTCAAGTGCACATGGAACATTTTCCAGTATAGACCACATACTAGGCCACAAAAAGAGCCTCAGTAAATTCAAAAACAGTGAAATTCTACCAACCAACTTCTCAGATCACCAAGGTATAAAACTAGAAATAAATTGTACAAAGAAAACAAAAAGCTCACAAATACATGGTGGCTCAACAACATGCTCCCAAATAAACAATGGATCAACGACCAAATTAAAACAGAGATCAAACAATACATGGAGACAAATGAAAAAACAGCACAAAGCCCCAACTTCTGTGGGACACAGCGAAGGCAGTTCTAAGAGGAAGGTATATAGCAATCCAGGCCTATTTAAAGAAGGAAGAACAATCCCAAATGAATAGTCTAAAATCAGAAATGAGAAAAGAAAAATCACAATGGACACCAAAGAAATACAAATAATTATTAAAGAATAATATGAAAATCTATATGCTAACAAGCTGGATAACCTAGAAGAAATGGACAACTTTCTACAAAAATACAACCTTTCAAGACTGACCCAGGAAGAAAAAGAAAATCTAAAAAGATCAATTACTGGCAATGTAATTGAATTGGTAATCAAAAAACACCCAAGAACAAAACCGCTGGACCAGATGGATTCACCACTGAATTATATCAGACATTTAGGGAAGACATAATACCCATTCTCCTAAAAGTTTTCCAAAAAGTGGAATAGGAGAGAAAACTTGCAAACTCATTCTGTGAAGCCAGCACCACTCTACTACCAAAACCAGGCAAGAACCCCACAAAAAAAGAAAACTACAGACCAATATCCCTGATGACCACAGATGCAAAAATACTCAAAAAAATATTAGCAAACCGAATTCAAAAATACATCAAGAGGATCATACACCATGATCAAGCAGTATTCATCCCAGGGATGCAAGGATGGTACAATGTTCGAAAATCCATCAACATCATCCACCGCATCAACAAAAAGAAGGACAAAAACCACATGATCATTTCCATAGATGCTGAAAAAGCATTCAACAAAATTCAACATCCATTCATGATAAAAACTCTCAACAAAATGGGTATAGAGGGCAAGTACCTAAACATAATAAAGACCATATATGACAAACCCACAGCCAACATCATACTTAACAGTGAGAAGCTGAAAGCTCTTCCTCTAAGATCGGGAACAAGACAAGGATCCCACTCTCCCTGCTACTATTCAACACAGTACTGAAGGTCCTAGCCACGGCAATAAGACAACCCAAAGAAATAAAAGGCATCCAGATTAGTAAGGAAGATGTAAAACTCTCCCTGTTTGCAGATGACATGATTTTGTACATAAAAAACCCTAAAGAATCCACTCCAAAACTGCTAGACCTAATAACTGAATTCAGCAAAGTTGCAGGATACAAAATTAATACATGGAAATCTGTTGCATTCCTATACACCAACGATGAACTAGCATAAAGAGAAATCAGGAAAACAATTTCATTCACAATTGCATCAAAAAGAATAAAATACCTAGGAATAAACCTAACCAAGGAAGTGAAAGACCTAAACCCTGAAAACTACATTACACTCCTAAGAGAAATTAAAGAGGATACAATAAATGGAAATTCATTGCATGCTCTTGGGTAGAAAGAATTAATATTGTTAAAATGGCCATCCTGCCTAAGGCAATCTATAGATTCAATGCAATCCCTATCAAAATACCGACAGCATTCTTTAACGAACTTGAACAAATAGTTCTAAAATTCATATGGAACCACAAAAGACCCCGAATAGCCAAAGCAATCCTGAGAAGGAAGAATAAAGCAGGGGGGATCTCGCTTCCCAACTTCAAGCTCTACTACAAAGCCACAGTAATCAAGACAATTTGGTACTGGCACAAGAACAGACCCATAGACCAGTGGAACAGAATAGAAAATCCAAACATTAACCCCCCAAAATACAGTCAATTAATATATGATAAAGGAGTCATGGATATGCAATGGGGAAATGACAGCCTCTTCAACAGCTGGTGTTGGCAAAACTGGACAGCTACATGTAAGAGAATGAAACTGGATTACTGTCTAACTCCATACACAAAAGTACTCTAAATGGATCAAAGATCTGAATGTAAGTCATGAAACCATAAAACTCTTAGAAGAAAATATAGGCAAAAATCTCTTGAATATAAACATGAGCAACTTCTTCATGAACAAATCTCCATGGGCAAGGGAAACAAAAGTAAAAATGAACCAGTGTGACTATATCAAACTAAAAAGCTTCTGTACAGCAAAGGACATGATCAGTAGAACAAAGAGGCATCCTAGAGTATGGAGAATATATTCATAAATGACATATCCGATAGGCATTGACATCCAAAATATACAAAGAGCTCATGCACCTCAACAAACAAAAAGCAAATAACCTAATTAAAAAATGGGCAGAGGAGCTGACCAGACACTTCTCCAAAGAAGAAATTCAGATCGCCAACAGGCACATGAAAAGATGCTCCACATCACTAATCATCAGAGAAATGCAAATTAAAACCACAATGAGATATCACCTCACACCAGTTAGGATGGCCAACATCCAAAAGACAAACAAATGTTGGCAAGGATGTGGAGAAATGGGAACCCTCCTACACTGCTGGTGAGAATGTAAATTAGTTCAACCATTGTGGAAAGCAGTATGGAGGTTCCTCAAAAAACTCAAAATAGAAATACCATTTGACCCAGGAATTCCACTCCTAGGAATTTACCCTAAGAATGCAGCAGCCCAGTTTGAAAAGACAGATGCACCCCTATGTTTATTGCAGCACTATTTACAATAGCCAAGAAATGGAAGCAACCTAAGTGTCCATCAGTAGATGAATGGATAAAGAAGATGTGGTACATATACACAATGGAATATTATTCAGCCATAAGAAGAAAACAAATCCTACCATTTGCACCAACATGGATAGTGCTAGAGGGTATTATGCTCAGTGAAATAAGCCAGGTGGAGAAAGACAAATACTAAATGATTTCACTCATCTGTGGAGTATAAGAACAAAGCAAAAACTGGAGGAACAAAACAGCAGCAGACTCATAGAACCCAAGAATGGATTAACAGTTACCAAAGGGAAAGGGACTGGGGAGGATGGGTGGGAAGGGAGGGATAAGGGGGGGAAAGGGGCATTACGATCAGCACACATAGCGGGGTGGGGGGCACGGGGAGGCAGTACTGCAACCACAATATTGTTCATGTAAGTGTAAATGATACAAAAATATATATATATAAATAAATAACATAATAATAATAATAGAAATAGTGCTAGTCCTTCCAAAGGAAAAAAAAGACAATGGGAAAAGGCCCAAAGAAACTATAGAGAAAGAAATAATAGAGAAGACAAAGATACAATATAGAGTATCAACAAATCCAAAAGATATTTCTTTGAGAACACTAATAATATTAAACCTATGGTAAACTAACCAAGTAAAAAAGAGTGAAGTCACAAATATACAATAGAAAAATGAAAAGGGATCATGTTAGAGATAAAGCAGAAAATTAAAAAGAGAATATCTTCAACCAATAAGCTTTAAAACATATAAAATTGACAATTTCCTAGAATAAAGCAATTTTCCATAAGTGAATTATGGAAAATTAGAAAGCCTGAATAGTTCCATAATCATTAAAGAAATTAAATTAGTAGTTAATGATCTTCCCACAAAGAAAGAAAATAAATGGAATTTCAGTCTTTCAAAAACTCATAGGAAATTCAAAGAAGGAATATTCCCCAGTTCACATACAGAATATGTAATCTTGCTACCAAAATCAGAAAAGTACAATAAAAGGATAGGTTAATCTCCTGAACATATAAAAAATATAACAAACCGAATCCAACAACATATATAAAAAATAAACATTGTGATGGTTAATTTTATGTGTCAACTTGTCAGGACTAGGGGATGTTAAGACACTATTTCCGGCTATGTCTATGAGGGTGTTTCTGAAAAAGATTTGTGTTTGACTGAGTGGACTAAGTGAAGAGAGAACCACCCTCACCAAGGTCAGCGGGCACCACTGAAGGCCCAAATAGAACTAAAAGGGGAAGGAAGAACCAATTATCTCTTTTTTGAGCTGGGGCATCCCTCTTTTCCTGCACTCTGAATTCAGAGCTCCTGGTTCTTGGATCTTCAGACCCCAGGCTTCACACCATCGGCCCCCTCGTTCTCAGGCCTTCATACCAGGACTGAGCTACACCACCAACTTTCCTGGCTCTCCAGCTTGCAGACAGCAGAGCATGGGACTTCTTGGCCTCCACAACCAGATGAGCCAATTAGTATAATAAATATCCTCTTATATCTCTCTCTCTATCCCATTGGTTCTGTTTCTCTGGAAAACCTTGACTAGTACATGCATCATGACCAGTGTGAGTCTATTCTAGGAATGCAGGTTTGATTTAACACTTAATAATATAATTTATCACATTAAAAGATTAAAAGAGAACAATTACTTCATCATCTCAATAGAGAAAAATTATTCAAAAACATTCAATATGCATTCATAAGAATTCATTCAAAAGAAAAAACTAGAAGAGACTGCCCCTAAATTGCTGATACCTATAAATAACTATAGAAAACATTGTAAATGAAGAAACATTAGACATTCTATATAAAATCAGAAGCAACATGAATAAGCCCTAGTATCACCATATTTCACCACAGAAAGAAAATGAAGATATTGTGATGACACAGAGTGTCAGCATGTCAAACCAAGTCACAAAAATCAGAGAACTTACTTAGTAACAAACTTTAATAATAATTCAAAGAATAAAGGTAATCACAAGAAGCAGGTAAATCAAGGAGAATATCAGTACTGTCATCACAGCAACCCACTTCTTCCCTACTGTACTATGGCAGAAAGCTCCCTGCCCCACGTCTGAGTTCTCATGATGGGTGCTGGACGCCACCTACACAAGGGGAGGAAGTCCTAGCGTGAAATACCTCCATTTTGTTCACCAGATATTACATAGCTGATATTGATATTTTCCAGTGGTCCAGGCCCCATGGTCCAGGTCCATGTACCATAACCCATGTGGATGAGGTAGCCCCCATATAAGGATTCCCATTATGTACCATAACGCACGTGGACCAGGTAGCCCCCATATAAGGACTCCCCATTATGTTGACAAGGAGATTTGACCAGGTCATTTCACTCTTTTGAGTTTTTTACTGTCTTCCCTGAATAGGACGGGTTTATAGATGAGCAGCTAACCTCCCCTCCCCAGTCATAAAAGGTACAAGCATGGGGGGGGATATTGTCCACATAGCTACATGAAGCTATTATGTAGGTTTTGTTAACTTCTCAAATATTATCTAGAACAGAGCCTAGCACATTGCAGATACTCAATAAATTGAATGAAAGAATGAATCATTCGTAAATGAATGCTTTCTACAGAGAAAAATCCAAAAGCACCTGCAGACAAATTATTAGAATTGACAAAGAGCTTAGTAAGGTGGGTTAATAAAAAATCAATATGCAAAATTAATTGCATTCCTATATCATTGCACTAAAGAGAAAAAGTAATTTTAAAATAATCTTTAGCAACAAGATCTTTATGACAAAAATTATAGAACTTTATTGAAAGATATTAAAAAATGTCCAAATGGTGAGATATATAATCACAGACAGGAAAATTTAATATATCAGTTTTCTCAAATTGACCTATAGCTTCAATGTAATTCTTATCAATATGCTAATGTTTGTTTTATTTTTGTTTTGTAGATGCTAATGGCCTAAATCTAAAACTATGTAAGAAACAGAAGTCCAAAACAGTCCTGAGAAAGGAGGAGGAGGCAATCTCACAGTATGAAATAACAAAACTTATTTTAAAGTATTGGTAACAGAGCCAGTGTGGCACTGGTGCAAGAATAGACAAAAAGACCAAGTAGAAAGCTCAGAAACCACCATTCATCTATGGCAACAGTATATGAAATAGGTGGCCCTGCAAGTCAGGGAAAAGAGGAACTATTAAAAGATGGCACTGTTACAATTGGTTATCCAAATAGAAAAAAAAATTAAACTTGATTCTTTCTTCCCTCCATACACAAAATGTACTTTCAGGTAGATTACAAACCCATCCAAAATGCAAAACAGCAAAACTTTTAGCAGCAGAGAAGAATATCTCTATGAATTTGACAAGACATAAAAATCACAGAAGAAGGATTGCTATATTTCACTATGACAAATGGGACACTTATTAAGCAAAATACACTACTGATCATAGATATATGAAAAAGTTGTCCATTTTGTCAGTAACCAGGAAAATACAGGTTTAACTGCAGTGAAAGGTAATTTTACATCATCAGAAAGCAAAAATTAAACTCTGATAGTACCTATTTTTGGTGATGATGTAAGACAATGGGATCCTCATACTGGTGGGTGGAAACATAAGTGAATCCAATCCCTTTGCAGAATAATTCTAACACTTCCTTTAAGTCTGGAAAGATTCTATGAACTGCGATTCCACGTTTAGATATATATCCTAGACACACTGGCACATGTGCACAGAGCAGCAATGTATGTAAAGAGCAACTAAATGAAAACAACTCAAGTGTATATCACCAAGGAAATAGATAAATTGTAGCAAATTAAAACTAAGGAATATTTAACAGCAGTGAAGTAAATGAACCCCAGCTACATACATCAATGTGGATGAATGTCAAAAACAAAATAGAGAAAGCAACTCACAGAAAAATGTACAGTATGACACCAACTAGCTGAATGTAAGATCTGATAAATGATAAGTGTGATACAAAGTGCTATGGAAATTCTGGGGAAGAACTTCCACCCATGGAAGGAAGATATCATAGGTAAGTGACATGTGAACTGGATTTTGAACAACAGAGAGAATTTCTGGAGACAGAGAGGATCAAGTACATGTAAATGCAGTGCAGGTTGAGAAAACAATGTGAGCAAGGCTGTGGAGGTTTTCTCAATTCTTCAGAGAACAATGTAACTGAAAATATAATGCAGGGAACAGGAAATTGTAAGAGCAAAGATATGGCTAGACCCAGGCTGGGGCTAGGGGGTCCAACAGTCCCTCATCTGCTGCATTCAATCACACAAGAGAGAACGTCCCATTATTCATATCCTAAAAGGATCCCTGCCCTTTTCTTCCCTTGGACAGGGCCCTGTCCTGTGAGTTACACCTCTCGCCTCCTGCGCATCCCTGCTCTGCATCTCCTCCCAACACCACTCCTATTCCCACCACCCAAAATAACACCAACTGATGCCACATTATAATGAACAGCACCATTTCAAAATGAGTGTGAAGTATCACCAATGATCTGGGTAGAAAAAGCCTGCTTTGGCCCAGAACATTCAGCAAACCCCTGAAACCTTGAATCCATGAAGGGGAAGGCTGCTGTGTATGCCTGACGGCCTGCCCCTTGAGGAAGAGCGCTCACTCGCATCCCCAATTGGGGGTTCAGCTCCACAAACAAGCACTGTGCTTTCCTCCTATTCCTTTCCACTCATTCCACACATATTTATTGGGCATTTCAAGCTAACAGGAGTTGGGTCTTCATGGAGCCGTGCAGCCAGCCTCAGTATATTGCAGCTCCCTCATCCCGATGGTAGTTTTCAGTGATAATAGCCTAGTGTTTAGACAGGATCCAGACGTGATTAGCTACTTATTTTTATTTTGCAGAACAGCCATTCAGTGTTCACTCAAGCACTAACACTTTTTAACACCAAATGGAAATTTTATTAAAATACTCTTAATTGTGTTGGAAATAGTTTATTGTTCAAAGTAATATTTGAAATGTACACAAAAATATCATTAGCAGAATACCAACTTCTACTTTTTAAAATTACTTTCTCTTATCATTTTCACTTTAAACTAATGTTAATACATTTAAAAATAAGAACAGAAAAAATATGTTTTGTGTAATATGCTGTGAAGAGGAGCTCTATATGTTACCAGGAAACTGAGGGGAAAAAGGACCCTTATCTTTCCTTGCTATCTCTATTTTTCATCTAGATTTTAATGCAAGCTGAACTCATCTGAGCATGAATATGGAGGTTGCTCTTTGTACAAAAGATGATGTTACTGATCTATGATCAAAAGCAGTGATGACGAATTTTAACTGATCCAACCACATACTTTTAAAAGCTTCCCCTTGTTACCAAAGATAAACATCATGAGTCCTCAAACAAGGCCCCACTTGACCCAGGGCCCAGAAATGGATAAAGGAACTGAGAATCTAATCAATAAGTGAGACTTAGGGTGCCAGATATTACCAATATATTACACCACAGTGTTATGTCGCTGGTTGTGAGCCATATTCAGAGTCCAAGCTCAGAGCTCAGAAAACAGACGGAGCCAGTTAGCATACCAAATTGAAGGTAGGAGAGTAAGAGGCAAAACTGGGGCACAAAACAGAAAATTTTTGTTTTCTGTCCAGAGATTTACCAAGCACACTTTTATTTTATGGCTTGAAGGCTTGGAATTCTGATCGTGAAACATCCTACTTTCCACCTTGTAAAGATAAGGATGCAAAGCTGCAATTTATCAGAAAAACAAGACTAACAATTTACAAAACAGTAGGCTGAATGAAATCAGCCAATATGGTACACTGATAATGAAAACCCTTGGTTCATTAGCATGGTGCTCTAACACTTGAACTAAAAGCCTTCTGTGGAATCTAATTCATCAGCAGTTATTAGGGGTATTCAAAAAATAAAGTTACAAAGTGAGATGATGAGGGCCATTTTGTTTATAAGTAATGGAAACTCAACTGGAGATAGTTTAGGCAAAAAAAAGTATAATGAGGTGTCTCATGGAAATTAAAGCAGGAATATTCGGACCTCAATAACAACTCAAGGCAAAAACAGGATACTTCTCATTCTCTAGTCCCTGCTTCATTGTCTCTGGAGTGGACCAGTGTGGAGGAAAGCATGGTCAACACGCCCTGAAGTTAACGATCAGAAACATACAGAAAAGTACTTTGATGGCAGAGATCCAGTCAGATTCCCTAGCCTGAGCTAGTCCACTGGGGCCAGGATAGCAGACTGCTTGGACTGGCCCTGCTTGAATCAGATTTCCAACCTTGTACCCAGTCAGTGGTGATAAGAGCGATGATGTCATAGGAAAAACATGGCCATCCTGGTAGAAATCATAGAGACAGATTTGGGGGTTGCCATTCCCAGAAGAAGCAAAGGCTGAGCATATCAATGGTAAATATCAAAAAGCAAAGTAAATTGGTGTGTATTACACACAGAATTATTGAATTAATAGCACAATTTTTTATTAGGGTCAGAATAGAGAATCAGCTGTCCCCAACTATAAACACTGCATCCTTTATATAATCTTATTTAAGAACTGTTGGAACTCCATCTCCCAGATGAAGATCTATATTCCTCAGTTTCTAAGTCACTCCTTAGACTTCCAGGCAGGTAAGGGTATGTAGCTCATGGCACACTCACTAAGCTGACTCTGCTGGAGAGGTAGAGTAACCAAGGAGGAAAAGCCAGCTTTTCTGATAGATTTACTTCACATTCCAACTCCCTGTGCACTTGCGCTGTGACCGTGAGCATACAACTGAACTTCTCTGAGCCAGTTTCCTCACCTGCCAAATGTGGAAAATAATGCACACCTTGCAATGGTGTACAAAGGTTAGAGATAATGTACATAAAGAACATTGTGCCTGAAAATGGTAGCTATTGTATTATTAATATTCTGAATGGCACCTCACCGCCTGTCAGAGCTGAAGCACATTTGACTCTGGGAATATCTTCAGGCCATGTTCCATTTCATACTAACCTATTTCCTTGTGAAAAGCTCCTTTTTCTACCCTGCACACCTAGAAGATATGGTTAATATAAATTCCAATTTGGTTGGACTCTGAAGAAAAACGGATTGGGGGTAGAGGGTCAGTTTTTACATTGGCTTTTCCTATAGGTTTACTTACTTTATCTGAAATGATGTCACAAAATCCAAAGATGATTTTAAAATGTGAGCTAAGAAAGACAATGTAGATGTAATAATGCTCTGAAATGTGTATATATGTCTATATATATAAATAGATGCACACACATATAATTTTATATTTAAAGATATATATGTATACATTAATATATTAACATTGTTTTATTATATCATAGTTTTAATATTTTACATATTTATAGTATTATATTTTATAACTAGATTTTTCTTTTTTTTTTAACGTGCGATGGTATTTTTTTAATGAAATAAAAATGTAATTCAGGAAACCGTAGTTGGCACCATCTCTACAGAGAGGAGCATTCAGAGAAGAACAAGTTCCCTGCAGAGCATTAATCCTTTCACTTTACAAAGGAGAAAACTGAAGTTGAGAGAGGTGAAGTGACTTGTCTGAGGTCACCCAGTTCAAATGTCAGGGGCATGTCTGAAGCCTATTCCCAGTCCAGTGTCTCTCTCTCCCACCCACTCTCCGGCAACTAGAGGAAGGAAGGCAGGACCTTCAGATGGCCCCAGAGCAGAACTGAGAGTGGCACACAGATGGGAGCAGAAGAAATGCTGTAGGCCGGTCCAGACCCTGCATCCCTCAGATGGAGCCCTACCCTTCATGCTCTCTCCTGGCCACCTTTCCTGCCTAGATTTAAGTGACTTAAGAATTATCCATTATTTTGTAATGTCTGAAGCTCCATTAGCATAAGTAATCAAAAATAGCTTTCATTAAGGTTCCTCAAATAGCCACAGTAATAGGACAAGTAATGCAGCCAATACATGATAAAAAAAAAAACTGACTCCCATGCGCCTGCTTCTATCTCCTGCTTCAATTCACCTCCTACTCTAGCCAAGTCCAAATGCATGGGAGCCTGTACACCCCAGGCTCTCTGGCCTCTGTGCTTTTGCTCCTGCTGACCCTACTGGCAGGACGTCCCCTTTGCTCTTGCCTTGGCTCATTCATCCTTTAAAATATAGCTCAGGTACCGCCTCTTCCAGGAAGCTTTCCCTCATTCATCTTTGTGTTCTGGCCCATCACAGGCCTCAGTGAAAGTGTGTTGAGCACTTAATGCTGAGTGGAACAGGATTCTTGCTGCAACCCAGTACCAGAGCTCCCTTTTTGCCAACCCTAAACTGTTGCAGCCATTCCCACAACATGTCCTCTAGCAACACTCAAGCTCGTGTGAATCAGACCACGTCTGTCACAGGCCACTGAAGCTGTGGGAGTGTCTGCCTAAAAATGTCTATTTCCTTTCCTGACAGAGAAGAAAGTTGGAAGTAGCATGGCAGCAGCGCGCAACACAGCAGTACTTGGGGCAGGAAGCAGCCTAGACAACATGAACATGTATCCGACCTTGTTTAAAACCACTGCTTCTTCTCTCTCGTAGTTTTCAGCAGCCTGCCCCTTGGCCTAGAATTCCTGAGTTTGCAGTCATTCCCGGCAAAAAATGGAGGGCTTATGAAGTGAACTAGGCCAAGGTTCCAAGGCAACTTCCACAGCCAAGAGCATCACCCCTTCAAAGGACCTTCATGCCAAGTTATATCTGCAGCCTGGTTGTCCTTCCAGCAGACCTAGAGGACCAAGCGGAGGTCCTGGAAAGCAGGGGTTCTTCTCTAAGGTAGGACTCAGGGGGACACCACACGGCTTAGAGAAGGAACAGTAGGAGACACAGCCCATCTTGCCCAGGTTAGGTGCCCCTGGCCACAGCCTGTTTCTCAGCCACTCAGGAAGTCTCCACATCATACCACGCACCACACCTCGCACGGACAGGACCGCTCCAGGACAAAATACAGGCCAAATCTCAAATCTGAATCTCTCTGACTCTGATTCTCATCTCTACAGCTTAACAAATCAACTTTGTTCGAGCTCATTCACTCTGGCTGACATCCAGTGTCACCAGTCTGAGACCAGGGGTCCCATGAAGCCAATTACATCTGCGGTCTCTGGTCTTCTGCGGCTGACCATGAGCTCCAGAATGCCATGCATGATCACATTTCCATTCTGGTCATGGTTGCCTGGGGATCACCTTATGTTTCATTATAGGAGTCAACCGGAATGCTCTTGCTAACGGCCCATATAGCCTTGGCTCTTGGGAGGCTAGAAACAGTAGGCAGTCAGAGCACTTCTATTTGAAATTCCTCTCCTTCCCTAGGCGCTTACGTATTGTTGAAGAAGGAAAAGCGACACAGGAGAGGAGTGTGCACCCATTTCACCAGAAAAGAGGTTTCTACTGTTCCTTTCCTTTGCCAGTGGAGTTTAGATGGTTTTTTAGAAATTTAAGAAAAATAAGCAATACCACAGTTACAAAGTGGGGGAACAAAATACCTGGGTTCTACACTTGACTCAGCCACCAACTCTCTCTCTGAACCGAGGGGTTTGTTAGACCCCTTTGAGCCTGTTTCCTCATCAATAATTAAAGAGTTTGACCAAATATTTTTCAAAGTTCCACCACCTGATACTTTGATAATTTATTCTGCTCTCAATTTACAAAATGACTGTAGTCAT
>JAVSCE010010107.1:0-168469 GCA_032199065.1 Smutsia gigantea
CTGATTTTATATTGCCATTTTTTAACTAAGTAAGGCAGTTATTGTATTTCATGAAGGCAAGATAAATCTTTAATCAATTTTGTCATGTCTTGATTATTTGCAAAACAGGATGACAGATAGAAAAGAAGTAAAATCTGTCCAGCATAAGGTGAAATTTATTGGTGTAATTTTACAGAAGAGTCCCTTTGATGTCATAAAACTGCAAGAAAAGAGCAGGAGCAGTTTATTAAAAAAGCATAAGAATAGTGAGATGAGATTGCAGCCTTTATACTGTTCCACACTTCATATTGGATAATTCATTATCATCCCACTGTAGAAAATAGTAAATTGATTTTGATTTCATATGTAGCTGTCCCATTAATTTTCATAGTGTAACCTTATGAGGATCAAAGGAGTTGAGCTTGCTGACATCAGCTTTACAAGTGGGAGTTTATCACTTCTTAGAGCAAAAAATGTAGTATTATCACGAAACATATTGCAAGTCCAGCTATTGTCAAAGAATCCTAACATATAAGTTATCTTTGTGGCACTACTGATTTATCCATTTCAGTGAAACTGTTAACCAAATAGTTTAAAACTCCAGAAATGAAAACTACAACTTTAATCACATTATTGGCTTTATAGCTTTTTTTGAATTGAAGGGAGGTTTTATTTTTTCCACCATAACATTACACATTTTAACAAGTTCTGTGTCAGAGATGTCTAATGACAAAGCTAATTTGGGGGAATTAGTTGAGATTCAAATGAATGAATCATTTATTTTACAATAAAATCATTTTCTATTTGGTTTTGATGCTTTTGTTTGGGTGAGAAAATGCACCTTATGCCTATGAAATCTAATAATAGTTAAGACATTTTGTTCTTAAAATAGATTCATATATAAAACTAAAAATAATAGTACTCACTCATTAAAAATGTGACAAGAGACATATGCCCTTATATATAGTGGAGGTAAAAGTTAATTTCATCTTCCTGCTCAGGCTTTTTCCATCTTATCTTATACTTGAGGGAAGGTAAAATGCATTTAACATTTCAATTATTTATTATTATCATATTAGGTCCAGAAAGAATATTCAGTCTTCAGGGCTCATTAAAAAATTTTGCACCCCATTTAAATTTTTATTTTTACCTGAAAGTTTCAAATATGAAGCCATATATGAACATGGTAATAGGAAAGCAATTTAAAAATATTTTAACCATCTCAATGAGAGAGGGACTTTTGAAACGTTTCTCATCATTTGAGTATGTGCTCACAACAGTGGTAAATCTAGTCTAAACAGTACAAAACCAAAACCTTGGCCAAGAACATCAATCTGCTATTTGGTTTCACTTGCCTAATGTTAAGGCAACTCCTCAAATGCATTGCTTTTCAAGTCATTTTTCAACATTCATAAAACTCCACTTAAAATATGAATGCTTCAAGTATTTGTTCAGTCATCAAAATCTGCATGTAATCCTTAACTCCTTGACACTATACCCTTATATACAAATCAGTAACTAGCCACTTTTACTTTGATCCCTAAATATTCTGGAAGATGTTTATCATTTTCCATCCTTACTGTTATTCTCCCAGGACAGACCACCAACATGTGGTATATGGATAATTAGGGCAACCTCTTTTGCCTCCTCTCTGTTTGTTCTGTAATTCATTCTACATATTACAGTTAATTTTTTTGGTATAACAGTTTCAGAACATTTTTATATTTATAGAAAAATTTTGAAGATAGTATGTAGTTCCCATATAGCTCTCACCCTATTTCCCCTAGCATAACATCTTACACTATGGTACAATTAACTCTTATCATACATTATTATTAACTGAAATCCATATTTTATCCTGATTTCATTCTTTATTGCTTATTGTCCTTTTTCTATTCTGGGATCCCATCCAGAATATAAAAATATATTTTCTCTTGACTCTTTAGGCAACTCTTGGTTGTGATAATTTTTAACATTTCTTGTTTTTGAAAGCCTTCATGATTTTGATGAGTACTGGTCAGGTATTTTGTGGAAAATCCCTTAATTAGGATTTGTCAAAAGATTTTCTCATAAGTAGATTGGGGGGTATATTTTCAGTGGAAAATCACAGGGATAAAGTGCTACTTTCATTACAGCATATCTAGGGTGCATACTACCAACTGGCCTCCTTCATTGAAGAACACATTAGAAACCATAGGTGTGATCCTTGCTACTGGATTTCAAGTGCTTCTAGGCCCTCTTAACTGAGAGAGGAAGGAAATATGTATATTACCAAACCTGTGTATATATACATTTCTATAAGTATTTCCATGTGTGACCAACTGTACCTGTATTAAACTAAATATGATGTCTCCAATGTTCACCCCTATGTTTATTGCAGCACTATTTACAATAACCAGAAATGGAGGCTTAGCCTAAGTGTCCATCAGTAGATGAATGGATAAAGAAGAGGTGGTACATATACACAATGGAATATTATTCCAGCCATAAGAAGAAAACAAATCCTACCATTTGCAGCAACATGGATGGAGCTAGGGTATTATGCTCAGTGAAATAAGCCAGAAGCCGAAAAAGACAGAAATATCAAGTGATTCACTCCATATGTGGGTAAGAACAAAGAAAAAATACTGAAGGAACAAAACAGCAGCAGACTCACAGAACCCAAGAATGGACTAATAGTTACCAAAGGGAAAGGGACTGGGGAAAATGGCGGGAAGGGAGGGATAAGAGGGAAAAAGGGGCATTACGATTAGCAGATGTAATGTTGGGGGGGCACGGGGAGGGCAGTACAACTCAGAGAAGACAAGTAGTGATTCTATAGCATCTCACTGCGCTGATGGACAGTGACTGTAATGGGGTTGGTGGGGGGGACCTGATGAAGGGGTAGTTTAATAATCGTAATATTGCACATGTAATTGTAAATTAATGATAATAAAATAAATTATATTAAAAAAAAAAACTTTTCATGTTGAACAAATTTTAATGGTTCATGTTCTTTCCCATGTGTATGTGCCTTTCTTTAAGTTATAATATTTTAACAATTCACTCACCATTCATCTATCCATCTATCCATTTAAAAAAATATTTACATGCCAAATATGGTCCAGATCTTATATTGATACTAGATAAACAGAGACAATATAGACAACTCATTGTCTTTGTACAGCTTGGGTAGGAAGGGAATGCAGGCAACAATCATTTAAAAATGAGCCTTGCCAAGTATATTTAATTCATTCATCTGCATGCATGCTTGAGATTTCCAATACCAAAAACTCTCCCTTGGGTGAAAGCATGGTTTTCAGTTAAAAATGTATTCTGTTTGGCATTTACTCAACACTGTTAGAGAATGCCTATTTCAACCACCCACCCAATACTTGATTATGTTACTGGGCAGTGGATTGTGGAATTTCTCAGTTCTTGTCTTCTAAGGAAAGAATTCAGTCAAGAAACCCAATAGAAAATTAAAGCAGCAAATATTTTTTTATTTAGCAACGTGAAAGGAAAATAAGCTCCGGAGACAGAGGAGCGGGCTGACTCACTCCCAGGGTGTGTAGCCGCTCTCTGGGGTTTACACTGTCTTCTATGGGGGCTTTTTTGGTTTCCTCCCTCCCATTTTGTCATTCTCACACTGTCTTTTGGATCTGTCTTGTTTCCTCCCCTCAGCCTCTTTGCACAAATCTGTATTCATCATTCTTCCCATGAGTGTCTAAGAGAATCCCACGGTGGGGCCAAAACCATAGTGTAAATGATATGATAATGATATTATGATGGCCCGAAGGTCATTCAAGACAAGGTCTTCTTTAAGTGTGTGTGCTGTAAAACTGGGAAGATCACAGTGACCAGTATCTTTTGCTTATCACTTTGTGTTGAACAGCAAAAGAGGTTGTCTGAGACAGGGCTGTCTGTGGGGGGAACTGGGTGGAGACTGGGTGGTCTAAGTCCTTCTTTTTTCCCCTCTGCTCTTGTCTAATTGCCTACTCTAACAGTTATACTTTATAATATCCTACAACGTCCTTGAAAGAAGTTCAGTGTATCACGAAGTTGACCACACTTTTTTTAAGTCTTAAATTGTGCTAATGGTGGAATATTTTTGACATATAGTGAGTGACTTTAAAGTTTTATGTATTCAAGCCTCTTAGTCTTCTTTATGGTTTCTACCTTCAGTGTTTTACTTTGAAGGGTGTCACCCATCCCAAGAACATATAAATATTCAAATTAATGTTTATGACTCTTTTATCTTTAGAGCACACGTCACTGATTTAAAATAAGTCTCTCCAAAACAATGTTTTTTATTCTTAACTCGATTAAAGTTAGAACTCTTACTTTGTTTTAAACATTTTTTTCTTTAAATTTGCCTACTGTTTGTGTTATCTATTGTTTATGCTATAGACTGAATATTTGTGTCCCCCCAAAATTTGTATGTGAAACCGAATCCCCAATGAAATGGTATTGTGAGGTGGGGACTTTGTAAGATGATTAAGTTCTGAAGGTGGAGTCCTCATGAATGTGCCCTTAAAAAAGAGACTCCAGAGAGCTCTCACTACCCTTTCACCATATGAGGACACAAGGAGAAGACAGCAGTCTATGAAGCAGGAAGCAGGCCTTCACCAGACACCAACTATGTGGGCACCTTGGTCTTGAACTTCCCAGCCTCCAGAACTATGAGAAATAAATGTTTATTGTTCAAGCCCCTCAGTCTAAGGTATTTGTGTTATTGCTGTCCAAAAGGGACTAAGACAGTGTATAACAAACTACTCCAAAACTTACTGGTTTGAAAAACATTTTACTATATCTCATTTTGAGGGTCAGGAATTTGGGCAAAATTCTGCTGGACAAATCTTCTGCTTCAGATGGCAGGTCTAATCTGGAAGGTTCAAGATGACTTAATTCAGTGATTGGTGTTTTGACACTCTTGGCTGTAAAACTGCATTGAGACCCATGTCCCTTCCATGTAGTCTCAAGGCCTCTCTGGGGCAGGTTGTGAGACTTTTTATGTAGTGACCCAGTCTTTAAGAGATGAAGTTGGAAGCTACCAGTTCTCTTAAAGGCTAGAGCCAGAAACAGCGTACATTACTATTTTCTGTGCTTTACTAGTCAAAGCATTTGTCACAGGCCAGCCTATATTCATAGGTGAGAAGGGAACGGAACCTACCCTATGGGTGTTAGCAAATTTGTGGCCATTTTTATTCCCCACCATAGAGTATCATTTATCTTTGCTTTTGTTGCTGCTGTTGTCTACTTTTTTTCTACTTTTGTGACATATGTCATGCATATGAAAGACAAAACTCAATGTAATGTTTAAAATTTATGAAATGGGCTATATAAATGGAATCTAGGAATAGAACTTGCTAGCCTCCTAAAATACCCAAATACCTCTCCCTCTTCTGAGTGTGGGACATTATCTTGTTACTTTTGATGGTTTTACCCTTCCTGTATTCCTTCTCTGAACATTCTTGACTGCTAAAAAGTTCTTCTTTGTATCAACACTTGACTCATTTTCCAGAAATCTCTTCTCATTCATACTAGCTTTAACCCTTGGGGTTACAAAAAACAGATTTAACATAATTTCCACCCATCAGCACCTCAACCATTTTTTGCATTACATGGTTTTAGTCTCATTTCACCTTTCTGTTTATCTAGTTTGCACGTCTTTCTTGGAAAGCATGAACCTCAGTACAGAACACTGTATTCTACCCCTGATTTATCATCTAAGCATAGGACTAGAGCATCTCATCTCTCATTCTAGATCCCAAATTTCTATTGATAAGACCAAATAACATTAATGCTTAATGCTGAACTCATAAGAGATGAAAATACCCGATATAAAACAATGCCTGGGACCAAATAGGTGTGTTGAATGGGATGTGGTGGGAGTCACTACCCCTGCATCTTTCAAGACTTTGATGGTGGCACTAATCTTTGCATTCCTGGAAGGATTGCTTTTGGTTTACTATTTCCTTAGGTAAAGGCAGTTTGACTGGATTCCACTTGGCCTTTCCCACCATAATAGCCCTCACTCCACAGGTCAGAGAACTTGTGTAGGGGTTCTGCCTGCTGCTGAGTGTAGGAAAAATGGAAATTCCTATGTCCAGGATCCTCACATGACCCTAATCAACTTGTTGATGTAATTGGCCTACTACTAAACTAATGCTTACACTCTCCTTGGCAATAAGCTATTACTGTCTGTGTTGCTATATAAAGAGCTCCGCCCAGTGCTCTGTGCAGAGTCTGGAGCAGAGGCAGAGACAGACAGGCTTGCTGCATGCATACTGCCAGATACAGACATGATTCTAGCACTCGACCTAGCACTGTGAGAATAAAGTTCAGTATAAATCCTTTTACCTCCTCAATGTTCTGTTGTTATTTGGTCTCACCAAATCCAAAGTGAACTTGCCTGGAGCTAGGAACACCCTCTGGCCTGGAGCTACACTGAGTATGTCTATTCCAAGTATGCTTTCCAACACTGGGGAAATAGCCACAAGATGGGGTTGAGACCCATTGGTGCACTGTGAGACAGACTTGAGCTAAGACTCCATTGGTCGTCTAACCTCCACAAGCCTTTACTCTGGTGAACCAGGTACATTTTGGGTCTCCTGGAATTAGTGTCAATTCAGAACCCATGTCCAGCAATCCCAAAAAGTTCTGATCAGTTCCTTTTCCCTAAAGTGTAGTTACCCTGTTAAATGGCTGTAGGTCCTTTTGGGAAAGGCTGGGAGAAAGATTAACAGCATAGATTTTGGGCAGCGTATTAGGGTCCTCCCTCAAAGGGTTCTGGACTCCCTTTCATTCAAGGGGTTCTGAGTTTGTAAACTGGCTCAAGCCTGGAAATTGTGGGGCTGTCACTCTGTTTTTATGATTCAACTTAGATTTTTGTTCACTTGATCTAGAACTCTTCTGCTTATACACATCAAGCAAGTAATTCAGTAGGCTTCCCACATATTTCACTTCAAGGAATAGCATGATCAAATAGCCAACACCACAGGTTTCCAGGAAAAAGACTATTCTGCTTGCTGCTTTGATTCTGCTGCCTGCTATGGTATTCACACCCAACTTGCCTTTGGCAGTGGAGTGTTGCCACTTGGACCCTGCCACTCCAATTACTCATTGCATTTAAGTTCCCAATTCAGTGGCAGGGGTTCCCACTGTAAGTCTTCAAGGATGCAGAGGCTCTCCTCACACATTTATTTCTTACTAGGTGCGAGGTGTGTCCTCTGGATCCTCCCAGCATGAGTAAGCAGGACTTAAATGACATATACACCCCAGTTTTATGGAACTAGATAGTGGAGATGGTTGCACAACATTGTGAATATTTTAAGAGTTACTGAACTGTACACTTTAAAATGGTTAAGATGGTGAATTTTATGTTATGTTTGGAATTTACCTCAGTTAAAAAAACATCTAGAAGACTGAAAAGACAAATACCAAATGATTTCCCTCATTTGTGGAGTATAACAACGAAGCAAAACTGAAGGAGCAAAACATCAGCAGACTCACAGACTCCAAGAAGGGACTATCAGTTACCAAAGGGGAGGGTGGGGAAGGGGATTGAGGGGTATTATGATTATTACTCGTCGTGTGGGGGGATCATGGGGAGACAGTGTAACCCAGAGAAGACAAGTAGTGACTCTGCGGCATTTTACTGTGCTGATGGACAGTGACTGCAATGGGGTGTGTGGGGAGGCGCGACAATGTGGGTAAATGTAGTAACCACATTGTTTTTCATGTGAAACCTTCATAAGAGTGTATATCAATAATACCTTAATAAAAATAAATAAATAAATAATTTAAAAAGCATCTAGAAGGCTGAATAGAATTATTTCCATAAGTTGAGTGGAAAATAAGATTAATAAATTATGTCTTATTTAGAGTGAAACTATATTGGTTCCTAGGGATCATCAGTTCATCTTCTAGAGATCAGCGAACTTCCAGTGATGGGCTACAGGCCCCCTTTCATCTTGGCAAATGAAAATGCAGATACCCTGAGCCAGTTAATGAATGATTTAGAATCTCTGTGTGGTGCTCCGGAATTTGCTTTAATTAGCTCCACAGTAATTACTGAATGCCCTAAAGTCTGAGAATCACAACTCTGGGTACCCATAAGTCTCCCACTAATAATTTCCTCATAATTTTTGGTTGGGACAAATGTCAATAGCACCTGTCTGTGGTTTCAGATATTCACTTTTATCTTCTATTTGAACCTCAGAAGATGATTTGCCCACCTCCTGTTGCCTCTTATTTTTTCTACAGGTTCTCAAGAATTCCTGGTTCAGAATTTTCTCAAAATAGAGAAATCATTTCAAACACTGGTATTCAGTAGTAAATGATGCCAGTCCCTTGTAATGTTTGCATTTATTTTGATCTCTCTCTCCCACTTTTCTTGCATTTTCCTTCTGATGCCTGTTTTCCTTGTCAGAGCAGAAGCAATGCATGAGTGAGCTGATGGGCTGACTGTCCCATGTGAAACTTGAATTCATAGCCTACTCCTATCTTTTCAGTCTAGGGCCCTAAGGTGGGAGTCTTGCTATAAAGTATTTCAGTTTTTGTTTTTAAAGAAACACCTGAGTGTTGTCCCTTTCAATGTGGAGCTTTCACACTGGTTGTTTTTATGCAAAGCATTTAAGCATTCTTCTGCGAATGTTTTCAGAGCCAACATAAGCACCTTAGTATTGTTTATGTACAGTTAGACCTCTCATTTTTACAGTAGGGATTACAGTACAGCTCCAGTTGCCACGACTTGGAGCTGGCAGGTTCGAGAATTCTTCCAGGCCCCAATCCCTTGCCGGGCGCGGTGGCGCGCGCCTGTAGTCCCAGCTACTCGGGAGGCTGAGGCAGGAGGATCGCTTGAGCCCAGGAGTTCTGGGCTGTAGTGCGCTATGCCGATCGGGTGTCCGCACTAAGTTCGGCATCAATATGGTGACCTCCCGGGAGCGGGGGGCCACCAGGTTACCTAAGGAGGGGTGAACCGGCCCAGGTCGGAAACGGAGCAGGTCAAAACTCCCGTGCTGATCAGTAGTGGGGTTGCGCCTGTGAATAGTCACTGCACTCCAGCCTGGGCAACATAGCGAGACCCCGTCTCTTTTGAGTCTTGCCTTTCTTCCCCACGATTTACCGTAACACAAAAAGTGCTGTGTTTACACTTCTGCACGACTGTTTTCCCACTACACTATTTATCCCGTGGTGGGGCAATCTTGTCTTATTTTTATCTTACTTCACCATTATCTAGGGAAACATTTGAATATTGTTGCCAAGCGTGGCAGAGCCCCTATTGTACACAGGGTACTACGCCGATCCAAGGGGACACCGAGCCCCAGGTTGGACGAGCTTCCCATCAAACACTGCAAAACGCTCTTTGGAGAGTAGGGCCCATTATATGTGAACATTTTTTTGAGCCTGGTTCGCCTTGATCGTTGATGGTAGTTGTGGGGCGAATGAAACAGTTCCCCGTCGTTATATACCAAAATTCTACACAAAATTCCAAGTAACCGAATGGAAAGGGGTCGTTGATCTGCGGAGAGCCCTACCACCCAGCAGGGGGAATCCTCCAGTCAGCGCCTCATAAATTTTTACAACCAGCAGGGGTCACCATGGAGGAGAGCTTGGATCTCGAAGCAGGGGGCAAGGTAATTGGGCTAGTCCTTAAGCTTTACCGGAAGGAATGCACTTTCAAGAGAATAGTGTGGATCTATTTCGGATTGTTTTGATACAACAGAAGGCGAACTGACAGCAACTTTACAGCCGAATTCTTCAGAAAAGTGACGCAAACAAGTTCTCACCAAGGAATATTGGGTCTTCTGCGCAGCCGTAGAGCTCTTCCAAGCGCGCCTGCGCAGAAGAGTAGCCGCGTTGAGTCAGGTAGTCAGTAGGGAAAACTGCGGTAGTGACTCTTGAACCTCGCAATGAAGACCCGTTTCAGCACCATTGATCTCCGCGCGGTACTCGCTGAGTTGAACGCCAGGTACTGTACGGCAGGTGACCAGGCTAGTGCAGGGAGTGCGGGAGGCAGTGGCCGGGGACCCACAGTGGAAGCAAGACTAGTCTGATGTTCCCCTTATTCTCCCTAGTGCTGTTCTTCTGTGGACCTGGCTAGGCCTGGGTGGGCGAGCGCGTGACATCTTTCCCGTGGCCCCCAGTGTACCTGGGCTCTCGCGGGCTGTTCGTCTCCCCGGGTCTCGTGTCCCGCTAGTGCGGGGGCTCTCCTTTTGTCACTCAGAGTCGCGCGGGTCTGGCAGCAAATATTCGGTAAAACGCGAGACGCCTGGTGGACGCCAGGGTAGTCATTTGCTCCAGAGGTTGCCAGACTGGAGGCCTGGTTTCTTTGACACTTCTCACCCCTAAGAGAGGGAGCATCGCCGTTTTAGCTGAAGGCAACAGATTTGCCCGAGGTCCGGATTCTACTCTGGTTTCTGTTAGTTATTTGAGTTTTGTCCTATTTCCCAGGACCTCGTTTACCTTTTTCCCTTTTGTAATAAATTAAGTAGATTAGATTTTACTGTATTTCCTAAAAAATATTTGGGTCATTGCAAAGACTAAGCCATTGTAATGTTGTTTGGGCTGATAAACCACTACAGTTCTTAAATAATTACACAAGTTTTGGGCTGAATGCCTGATGGCCTTCAGACTGCTCCCTGTTGACTCCTTGTCGTTAGAGGGAAAGATCCCGTCTTTTTCAGGCTCTGCTTCAGCCCTCAGCTTTAAATTATGTGAAGTCCTGTGTTTCAAATAGTAGTATGATATGCTCCTTTCCGTTTTCCTTTGCAGCTTGCTAGGAATGCGAGTAAACAATGTTTATGATGTGGATAATAAGACATATCTTATTCGTCTTCAAAAGTAAGAGCATTTTATAGACTTTTTTTATTTTTGGCAATTCAACATGAGTATTTTGGCTCACAAAGTTAGCATTGGCAAGTGACCTAAAGAAAAATTTGACTTTTTTCTTCTGCAGACCAGACTTTAAAGCTACACTTTTACTTGAATCCGGCATACGAATTCACACAACAGAATTTGAGTGGCCTAAGAATATGATGCCATCTAGTTTTGCCATGAAGGTAAACTTTAAGTTATACTTGAAGCTAAATTTTAAGGCCCTGAGCTTGTCACTGACAATTGAAGTTTTAAACGTTTTGGTTTTCCTTCGTTGTTATGAATAAAGTAGAGATACAGTAGTTGGTAGATACTGGGATGAATAAAGTAGATGTTTATTGACTTCTCTCTTTACCTTTCATACCCCATTGTGCTCCAGATCTTGCTGTTCCAAGTCACCATTCTAGTTCTGGCTTTTATAACATTAGACCTTATAGTCCTTTAACTGTATACTCTACTTCTCACTAATGTTGTCAGAACAACATTAGATCAACATTGATTTTTCTAATGTATCATTAGTTATATTACCATTTATGATTCTCTGATTTCTGAACCCATATCCTATATCCGAACATTCTTGACTTTCCATGATCTGCGTCCTATCCAGCCCCTTACCTCCCACCCCCCTACCAGTTTTATCTTCTTCATCTCACTTTTGAGCTACCAATCTGTATTTTTTTGCAATAGTTAATGGTATGTTATCAATACTATATCTTTTTATTTTTATTCTTAAAACTGTGATCCTGCATTTTTGGACATGTTACCCACTCACTTATTGACAGGTATGCTGAAAGTTCTTGTGGTACTGAGGAAAGACATTAGAGTCAGATATACCTAATTTGAATTAATGTTTGTGCCACTAAATAACTTTATAACCTGGAAAAGTTATTTAACCTCTCGGGGTATTGGTGAGGATTAATTGAAGTAACATGTAAAGCACCTAACACAATGCCTGACACATATTAGGGCTCCATATGTATTAATTTCCTTCTTCCTCTCCTCCTCACTTTCCTTCAGAAATTTATTTGTTTTGGCATTGTGTTATTTCATTAGAGGCTTTACAGAGAAGAACCTTATCCCCAGCAACTTAGAATCTGTTTTGGATTACAAGTTAGGTAAGTGTTTCCCAAATCACAAGGCCTGTCACAAAATGATCAGATTCTTAAAAATTACTTAATAGTAACCCAAAATGGTTCTTTTGGGGATTATCCTTAATAATAATAGCACTTTTATATATAATAATAATAATTTTATATTTGTATAGCACTTTTCAGGTCGATATTTCATTTATGTTGTTTAACAACTCAGTGGATACTAAGAACAAATACTATTTCAGTTTTATGAATGAGGGAACAAATAATAAGATGTATGATACTGGAATTGCATAAACATCCCTAAATTGGGCTACACCAATAGAAGGGTTAACACTCTAAAAATATCTTAGGATTTTATGAGTTAGGTATACATGTCATTCTAAATGTGTAGAAAGATTCCCTCCAAAGGAGGAAACAATGTTAAGCATCTTATAAATAACTTAAGGAGCTGTTACTGTTGTATGGCAGAGGCAGAGTAATTCAGTGCAGTTGTTCCTAGTTCTCACATTTGGGGATGATAGCTAGTTTTGGGGCACTGACAGAAGGTTGTTTTCACCAAACTAATAGGGAAGTAGATAAAAAATGAGCTTTACTTATGTGCTATATGTCCATCTATACTCATGATAAATAATCAGCCCTTTTTCACCATTCCTTGATGCATATCTCTGTTCCTTTTGCTAATGCCTTTTATCTTCATTTTAACTTCATTTTTCTTGAATAAAAATATTATTGGGGAACTCTGGAGGGATTGTGATTTTCCCCTGGGGATTTAAAGTACATAAAAAGAGAATTTTAGTCAATTTGAACTATAAGGTCTGGAGAATAACTCTTCTTAGTCATGAAAGAGTTGGCGTTAATTAAATCTAAGAATGACTCTATATTTCTTGTTTTGTTTTTTAAAGATAGTTTTAGATGAACTCTGCAAAATCTATCTTGAATTTGAGTCTTGAAGAAAAGAAGGCATTCTTACTGGTCTTCTCTAAGGGGTCTTTCAAATTCAAAAATTAGAAGCAGTTAAAGACTTTTTTAGGGGCTAAGAGTAGTCTTGTTTCTGGTCCATGTCGTGCTTAAATAATTGGACCAAAGGATGGTATGTGTAATCTAAAACAATAGGTATTTGCCAAGTGACTTGTAATTGGGTATAACATTACTAATAAGAATAAAAACCTTATGACTAGGGATGGGAGGAATGGGGTTAGATAAAAAATAGAAGTTATTTCATTTGGATTTGAGCTAGTTTTATTAAAAGCTTAGAGACAGGACCAGAAAATTTCTGTTTGGGTCATATTAATAAAGCTTGTAGGAATAGAGGGTAAATAGATGTAAGTTGGGAGACTGATCAACAAAATATGAGCAGGCTCATGGTTCAGAATTTGTGTCTGAAGTGGAAGATTAGTGGAAAACACTAATTTTCAACAGGAGCACACAAAAGGAAGTTTGGGATATTTAAAAGATTGGAGTAGAAAGAGACTTAACAAAAAGGTTACAGCTTTGAGTGAGGTCATCAGGCAAGAACAAGGAATTCAGCAGTGGTATAAAGCAACAGAGTAACCTTGGCTATAGGGCCGTCATTGTCTACTAAAAATTTAATTATAAAATACTGTTTCAGAGTTAGCGGAGTTGTCTAAATAAAAATGTTTTCCTCTGATTATCAGCTGCAAGCTTTTATGATTATCCTGTTTTATTAGCTACTGATAAGTTATTATTTGTGATGGTAATGAAAAGAAGAAACTTATTTATAAATACCAAATGATTAGGAATTCACTTTTACTATATAAATGCCTCTCTGTTCTGTTTCTTGCTAGTGCCGAAAACATTTGAAGAGTCGGAGATTAGTCAGTGCAAAACAGCTTGGTGTGGATAGAATTGTAGATTTTCAATTTGGAAGTGATGAAGCTGCTTATCACTTAATCATTGAGCTCTATGATAGGGTAAGTTAAATTTGGGGGATGGGTGGAGGACAGTTCATCTTTATGTTGTTAATTATTCATGTGATAGGCTGTAAAACATGGGTGGAGAACATTTTTCTGTGTCAAAGACTATTGATACAGTAGGGTAGTAGTTGAGTGCTCTACAAGTAAAATATAATTTTCCAGTAGTAACCTTCATTTTATTTAGAGGTCAGAATTTAGGCAAACCTTAATTATTTAAAATAGCATTGGAATGTAAGAGATGAAGATCTGAGAATTGAATAAATTATCTTGTACTTTACATTTTAGGACTAGTGTGGTGCAACCAGAAAATAGCTAGTTGGGTCATGGATAAGACAGCCAGTTGAGACTCAGGGACATTGCCATGATCTCATAGTGTCCTCAGTCGTAAGAGGAAGACAACTGATGGCTTCATCATTCTTGCTTCTTGCCTCTTATTCCTTTTATTGGTCACCAAATTCTATTTTGGAAATGTTTTGTGAGCTACTTACAACAAAATAAATACCATATATCAAAAATTTAAATATAAGAAGTGAAACCACAGAAGTACCAGGTGAAAATATGGATTAAGATTGATGAATTTGGGATGAAAAAATTATCTAAGCCTAACAGTGAAAAGAAATATTAATAGATAGGACTGCTTAATTTTAAAACTGTAAGGCAGACAACACTGAACTATATCAGAAGATGGAAAACTGGGGAAAATATTTTTAACTTGTGTGATAAAATGCTCATAACTCAATTATGCAGTTTTCACAAAGCACACTAGTGTAAAATGGGCAAAGTGCTTAATTAGGCAACTCAAAAAAGAATAAATACAGATGGCTTACAAATGCATGAATACATGTTTGAGTTCATGAGTACTGGAAAATAAAAACAATATGATATTTTTCTTATTCCTCCCTTCTTTTCTCTGTCAATGTACAAATGATTGGAAAGTTTGATAATAACCAGTATCAGCAAGAATATAGAGGAACAAGAGCAGATTAGAATGTTATTGATAGTTTAGAACATGATCTTAAAAATTTATGTACATAATCTTTGACCCAGGAATTCCACTTCTAGAAACTTATCAAAAGAAGCAAATGAGACAAGTGCTCAGGAAAGAGTGTACCAACACATCGTATTGTTTATGATAGTTAAAACTGGAAAGAACCTAAATGTCTTTGTTTTTTGTTTTCTCCATTTCTTATGATGATTAAAAGCCCTTTACCTTTCTTTGACCTTTAATTTAGTAGATTACACTTTTGCAAATTAAAGTGACATATTCTTTAAATGATAGTTTGCTCTCATTGATCCTGTAGAGTTTAGGAACAAATGCCTTTAACTGAGATTTTTTTACTGCTAATAGCAATGTGTATAATTACATAGGTACAATAAGAATTTGTCCTTCCTTTTACTGGGATATAATTAGGCAAACTGATTGTGCAGCCAAGGTCAAACCTGGAGTGTCATATTTGAGAATAAATCTCATTTAATTAGTTATGACAAGCTCAACATTAAGGAACAAAGTTTATACTTCATATATAGAACCAGTATCCACAAAGTCCTTCTGAGAACCTGGTCTTGTTTCTATTCTGTGGCATATGGGATCCTAGCCTATAGGTAGTAAACAAGGTCATTTCCTGCAGATTTAAGTGACTTTAAATATAGAGGAATTTACCTACATTTGTGGTGTACCACACAAAAAACTGAGTAATAATTTGGTTGGTTTCATAGCTTTAAATTAGAAGTACATAATTTTTAAGTATCTGAAATAATAAGAGACTATTGAAAATATAATCCCAAATTTCTTCTGAATTAACCAGGCCGCAGTGATTATTATGGCTTTAGTAATTGCCTAATACTGTGTGGTTCTAGATTTACTCTTCAAGGAGGTTTATGTATATTAACATTTCTTGCTGTACCTGTGGAAATAAATCAGGCCAGGAAACAATGAGAGTAGCTTTTGTGTGTGTATATGTGTAATTAATAATTTTACACACTATAATCATGGGAAGAGACTGCTAAAAATTATCTAAAATTTGAAAAAAGACAGAAAGGAGGAAATGTCATTCATTTTAGTTTCCTGCTGGGTATAGAATAGCAGGCACTCCTGGGGATTATTTCTTTCTCTAGAGATTTTATCTTTAATTGATTTGCTGTTTATAATTGATTAGGCTTCTGTACATCTCTATTAGGGTAGACTTGAACTAGTAGAAAACTGATAGCAATACAAATAATTGTTACCTGAGAGCAATGAAAATTAATTTCATCCAAAATAATATCTATACAGAGAAAAGATATCCCCAAAGTTATAGTTATTTTTTTAATTGAAATATAGTTAATAATACAATCTTATATTAGTTTCAAGTATACAGCACAGTGGTGCAACAGTTACCCCATATCAAATCCTCCCCCCTGCTAGTGCAGCTACTATCTGTCAACATAGGAAGATGTCACAGAATTATTGACTTTGTTCTCCATGATGTACTCCTATCCCCATGACCAACCTACATTATGATGGAGAATTTTTGTGCCCCTTTATCCCCTTTGACCTCCCCACACACCCACCCCAGCCCCTCCCCCATGGTAATCACCAGTCAGTTCAGTGTCTATGCGTCTACTGCAGTTTTGTTCATTCTGTTTTGCTTTGTATTTATATTCCACAAATAAGTGAACTCATATGGTATTTGGCTTTTTCCACCTGGCTTGTTTCACTGAGCATAATAACCTCTACCAAAGTTATAGTTTTATTGCTCTAAATTGGGATCTTACACAATAATTCTAATTTTAACCACTCTAAGTACTTCACTTACTTCATATCTCTTGGAACCAGCCTTGCTATCTAGTTGGTTCTCTCATTAATTAATAAATTTTTGACAGTTAAAAAGTATAATCTTGTCTTCCAGTGACCATTGTTTCTGTTGAAATCAGCATGAGTTGTATTGTTGCTCCTTTGAAGTAATATGAGCTTTTTATCTGGATACTTAAAATTTTTTTCTCTTTGTCTTTGGTTTTTAGTAGTGTTGCTATGATGTGGGTAGTTGGGTCTTTCTTTGTAATTATCTTTGTGGGGTTCTGAGTACTTCTGGAATCTGCGCTGGTGTTCTCATCAGTTTTGGGAAATTCAGCCATATTTTCTTTTGACTTATCTTCCAATTCTCTAATTTTATTGCTATCAGATAAGAATCATTTGGAATTGTTCTTATTTTCTGACTCCGCTGAGTGTCTGCTTTTATTGTTTGTTGTTTTTTTGATCTTAATTGCATTGTCTTGTCTCCTCACATCCCTGGTTCTTTTATTGTGTGCCAATTTGAGTAGGAAAAATAATATTTACACTGGTGAAACCTGGAATGATGCGTTCATTTAGAGAAGGTATTTGTTTGCTTTACAACATAGCTAAAGGCACAAGTAATCCCAGATTACCTTACTCCAGTCAACATTTGAATTGATCAAAGCTGGGTCTGGGAAAACTGGTGTATTTCCAGTTTACCTTTTCTCCTGGGTTATATAGCCTTTTGGGGTCACTATTCATATCTGGGCTTACCAGGGATATGCCCCTGTCCCTACCTTTATTTAGATGCTGAACTCCAGTTTTTATTTCCTTTAGTTGTCCTATGAGCCAATCAGAATTTATGCTCGGCTTGTCAGCCTGTCAGCTGTTAACTATTAGACAAATGAGACTAAGGGAGAAGTAGTCCCAAGTGTGGGACTTACCTTTCTGGGTTTGCTTCTCTTAGATTTTGTTCCTATAAATGTTTATTTTCCTGTTTGTATTTTTTTCTTAAAAGACATAGTTTGTATACTTTGTTCAGCTTTTCTATTTCTGAGTAGGACAGGGATCAGAATTATCTAGATTACCATTTAAATTAAACATTTATACAAGTAGTGCATGCATATATTATCAGTGTATAGAGAAGTACACAGAATTAGAATTGAAGGTCTTACCATTCCTAGGCCAAACCAGTTCCTCATCCCAAGGTAACTACTGTTATGTTTAATGTACTATCTGTAGTCTCTTTATCCCCAACAGCCCATCAAAAAAAAACGTTTTCTTCATTTTGGGGGGAAAAAAATCTCAGAATTTGATGAATTGCAGATTTGCCTCAGGTTTAGGTCATTATGCTTGCATTCTGAGTTTAAGCTTATATATCAGGTCTGAGCCTTTCCATTTTTTTTCTTTTTCAATTTAAACTTAGCACTTAATGACAAGTAAAAATTCTTTCCATAGCATGACTTTGTGAATTCTTTATCATTTAAAAATCTAAAGAACCTTTTTATTTTGTAATAATTTTAGATTTATAGGAAAGTTGCAAAGATGATACAAAAACTTTATGCTTCACTTAATTTTTCTTAATGTTAACATTTTAACCATGACACATATGTCAAAACTAAGAAATAAACATTGGCACATTACTATTAAACTACAGATTTTATTTGGATTTCACATTTTTTTACTCATGTCCTTTTTTTTGTTCCAAGACCTAATCTGCAATACACCATTGCATTTAGGGCCTTTCTATATGAGCAATTTCCATGCATATTCTTTAGGTTCCAGAAGTCCAGTTAGTGATGAATTTGGAATAGATATAATGATTTATATATGAGAGTCTGTGCCTGGGGATTTTCAGTAATTACTGCTGTATCTAAGAGAGGTAGGTTGGTTGATACTTAGAGTAGGTCCTGAAGATTGCTCTTTCTTTATACCAGGGTTTGATTTTCTAGCCTTCATGTTCGGCACTTTGATGTATGATTTATCTAGAGTTGATCAGACCTTGGGAAAGAGGGTATTGATGCTCAGACTCACTTAAGAAATTCAGTTTATTAATTGGTAATAAGAAGGTTCTAATAGGAAAGACTGGAGAACGCAAGTTAAGACCAGAAAGTGGTTTGAGTATGTCAGAGTCAAATGCAGTATTTCCCTAAATATGTTCCTTGAACACCACTTCTGTAAAATAATATGTATGCCTAGAAAAATGGGTCCCATAGTCCTAAAAGTTTGAGGAACTTTGAGAATAAAGTAAGGTAAAAAAATTTCTTAATTCTAGGACTTATCAGTGCCTTTGATATGATAATGTGATATGTACACCCCCCAGAGAAGGATGCATTAAGAAGAATTTCCGAAACTTACTGATCACTTAGTTCTTTTTTTTTTTGATTAACTTAATTAAATGGCAGGTGTAACCATCTTACAGAATACTTTCGAGAGACCTTGGTTAAGGAAAGCCCTTTCAAGGAAGTAACAACCTTACTGAAATCTTTCATATGTTTTGGTAACTATACAATTTGATTCAGCAAACATTTATTGAGCATGTTCTGTTTGCTAGGTTCTATTGCCAGGTCACATCTTCCTGAACCAGATGCTGTATGGACTTCTATCAAGCCCCATACTTCCCTTCTCCAGTTAACTTCTGTTCTTGAAGTCAGATAAATGTTTAAAACTTTAAATGCATGGTTGCTTTGAAGTCAGAACCATTAGCAATAGGTACTACTCTTTAACACCTGCTAAATTCTGGTTATCTATATCTCTGATCAGGTAAATGGTGGCCCCATCTACTGAAACCACTTATCTTGCACCCTGTCATTCCTCAGGAGATTGGGGCTACACCCACCCTCTTTTAAGTCATTGCTAAGGCATTTGTGACTATTTATTTTCATGGTGCCTCTTTGTATTTTAATTATAAAATATGCCCTATCTTCACTGTCCATAATAAATCTGGAAGATTGTGTTCTTTGGGCAATTTTATTTTCATTAGGTTTGCCCCCTCTTTTTTATTGAACAGATTATGTAACAATACTAAAATTTAAAAAGTCCTTTTAATTCTGTTTAATAAATATTTTCATTTTTTCTCTATTTGCCTTTGTAGGGAAAAGGGAAGTTCCTATGGCCAGGATCCTCACCTGACCCTAAACTACTTGATGATGTAATTGGCCTACTGCTAGGCTAATGCTATCACACCCATTAGCTGAGCTATTATTGACTGAGTCCCTAAATAACAAGCTATGCCCAGTGCTCTGGGCAGAGGCAGAGACAGAGTGGATTATGGACCTGCAGACTGCTGCATGCAGATGTGATTCTAGTGCTTGATCTACCACCATGAGAATAAAGTCAGGTACAAACCCTTTTACCCCAAGTACGTTCCAGTGTCATTTCTCCGTCTCACCAAATCTGAAGTGAACTTGCCCGGGGATGAAACCCTCAGGCAAGACAGTCTTGTGTTTTGCTAATTTTTACTTAACATTATGAACATTTTCCTACTTTTTTAACATAGTCTTCATAAGTTAACAGCTTTGAAATACTTTGTTGTTGTATCCCCATCAATTTAACGGTTTCCTCAATTTTTTACATTTAGGGTGTTTCCATTTTTTTCTATTGAGAATAAACATGCAGTGAGTATCTTTGAGCATGTGGCTTTTGGTTTTATTGAGTTAGTGTATTAGGCTACATTACCAAGTATGGAATTACTTGGGCAAAGGGTATAACGATCATTATTGATTTTGCCACATAACAATTGCTATTAAAGACAAATTGCAGGGAAAGTATAAATAGCTCTTTGCTTGGTTTCTCATACACATGTCTGTTTTATTTTCCTTAATAATCCAGTGTTTGTAGACCTGCTCATGCAAGCAACACTAAATTCAGTTGGTGGTCATCAATGTGTTAATTGATTATCAGGGTGTCAAGGTATAATTTCTTTTGTCAGTGACTTCTGCAAAGCCATCAGACAATAAGTTTAAAGTTGCCCTGGATTCTTCATTATATTTCAGACTTGGGTCTTTAGATCTGTCTTGCCAGTGGGTTTCAGCCCAGGGCAAGCTCACTATGGATTCAATGACACCAAAAAAGTGACAGTGGAACGTTCTTGGGGTGAAAGGGTTTATACCCAACTTTATTCCCATGGTGGCAGGTCAAGCACTAGAATGCCGTCCACTCAGAGCAAGTTTGCATGCAGCAAGATGGTCTCTACCTCCCGGGGTCTCTGCCTCTGGGCCTCTCTATCCCTGCAGCCAACTCAGTCTCTGTCCTGGCACTGCCACCACTCCAGCCTCTCTCTCCTGCAGCCCAGAGTACTGGGCGCAACTCTTTATATAGTCAATAATAACATACTGTCCACATGTGTGTAGTGAGCTAGCCGACCAGGGCCAGATGAGAATCCTGGCCATAGGAACCCTCACTTTCTCCACAAGATCTGTTTATCTTGTTTCATAGTCTGTGCTGGGCAAGTGCAAGTAGTAGCGATTCAAATGATTTGTTTGTAACTTCCCTTCTGTAGCCTTGATTAGTTTTTTAAGAGACTACATTTTTCTTTCTCAATTTTTAAGAAGTTTCAAGAATGATTTGGGAAAAGCATTAACTTTATTCTATTACAGGGGAACATTGTTCTTACAGATTATGAGTACCTCATTTTAAATATCCTAAGATTTCGAACTGATGAGTCAGATGATGTTAAATTTGCCGTTCGTGAACGCTACCCAGTTGATCATGCTAGAGCTGCCGAACCTTTGCTGACCTTGGAAAGGTAACATGCTTTGTTTACAAGCTCATTTCTTATTGTATTTAAAGGTAAATAAGTCATATTTCAGAATATGAGGAACTACCACTTAAGAAAATATTTTGTTTACTTGCATAAACGAATTGAGTTTGGACTGTGTGAACTACATAAATGTGCATGTAAGCAACTCAGCTTTATTTGGGAGTAGCAAATGCATGTCTTTTTAACACAAGTTTTGTGTTACTTCAGATGTTTATGAATTCTTGGTAAAATGAGGAGACTTACTCGCTATTTTGTGACAAGATAGGTGGATATCTTGGGCAGAGTGCAAAGGAGATAGAAATTTAGCTAAGAAGGAAGTACGGTAGGATAAGGTGCTGATTGTAGCTGTATTCTTGCTGGAAGACTGTAGAGTAATAGGCTACAGCAGTGGTTCTTGAAGTTTAGTATCCATCAAAATTACCCGAAGGTCTTGATAAAACAGATCTTTGCCCACTGAGTTTCTGATTCAGTAGATCAGGCATAGGGCCCAGGAATCTAACAAATTCTCAGGTGATGTTGATCCTGATTTGGGGACCACAGGGACCCCCCCAAAGCAGACTTAAGAGTTCTTATTTTAGGTAAAGCCATTTGGATGTTAAGATATATCACCAGGCTCCACAAACAGCATTTACCTGTTATATAGAAATGTCTCTTTCATGTCATATATGGGCACATTGACAATTAGCAATATGACTTAGTTGAAAAAGTATTGATTTTTTTTCATAGCAAACCTAGTTTCAAGTCTGTCTCCTTTTCAGAAAGCTACTTACTAACCTTGGATAAATTACTTTTATGACCCATTTTCTTACAAAGGGAACTAATTCCTCTTATGTTTTAGAGTATTGTGAAGATCAGGTAAAATGATACATATGAAAGAATTGGGAATATGAATATTGCTGTAAGGTTTATTATATAAGATAGTAAGAGGAGTGTTGATTTTGTTTCACAGATTGACGGAAATAATAGCCAGTGCACCTAAGGGGGAACTACTGAAGAGAGTTCTTAACCCATTACTTCGTGAGTAATCCTACATAGAGCAATGAAATGGTTGCAAGATGGTTTTCAGGAATTATTTACATCTTTTATAATTCTAGTAGAAATTTACATAATAAATTTTGAAAGGGGTTTAAAATGATCTTTTGAGTAAATAAGAGTTTGTTTTCAAGGAAAGAGAAATTTGTTATACTACATGAAGTTTGACCTTTCTGTATTGTTTAGATTTTATTTAAAGCAATACAGTTATGTAAATTAATAGTATGTTATCTAGCACTTTGGTGCTAGCTGTAATATTCTAGAAATGAGTTTTTTTCATTGTGAATCTTCAGCTTAATAACTATTTAGCTTGTTGTTTTTCTTGTAACTGGTGGGTGGTCTCAGGGCATCCCAGTATCTCTGCCAGGTACTTTTTTGATAACAAGGACAAAGATAATCCAGCTAACTTTCATACTGTGATAAAATCATCATTTATCCCTGTGCTAAGGAAATCAGGGGAGGACGTATGGGCAGGCAAGTACCCTTGATTTCTGAACATTGTAGAGTTATTCTTCCTCTCCTATGAAATTAGAATGCATTTAAAAATTATCTTTAGAACTTCCCAACTGTTAGTATAGCATGCATAAAATTTGTAACTTTGATTTTATTATTCTTTATTCTTATAATACAGTATATTACACTAATCAATTTTTCGTTGCTACACCAACTTGCATTCCTGGTCTATCATCCCTTTTATATGTAGCTAAATTCCATTAAATTCTTATAATATTTTTACTGATTTCTACAATTTTATTCTAGTCTCAAATTTTTATAAGTGCTTGAATTGTCATTTCTGATAATATTTCAAAATAAGTAAACTTACATTCACTGGCCACTGGAGATTCAGTAGATCATTTATGTTGGGATATAAGTTCATATTATATTTTTAACGTTAAATTTTATACGAAGGTACTAAAAATAATACCTTTTGCTTTTATAGCATATGGACCAGCTCTCATTGAACACTGTCTTATAGAAAATGGATTCTCTGGCAATGTCAAAGTGGATGAAAAATTTGAAAGTAAAGGTATGTCTGTATGCTACAGGTTTTGCTCATTTTCATTTATTTTTAAAAACTATGAAAATTTTTTCTGGGAAAGTAATAAATGAGCAGGTAGTTCTAGACTTAAGAACTTAAGAATCTGACCTATACATGTGCAATTCACATGGTATTCTGGCTTCCTAGTCTAATATGGCACTTTATCCCTAGTAACATGTAGTTCAATTTCTTGACATACCTTATTACTTTTCAACTTCAGAATATTCTCTTCCTCTTCCTAAATTTTTGAAGTGGTCATTGAACTTGAGACATTCGCTGGTACAGGCTTGAAGGAGTTTAATCATTTATCTTCTGACTCAGAACCATAAGATGAATTAGGCTTTGTAACTACTTAAGGGAACCAACTTACCTGCCAGATGAGGATAGTAAAAAATTAGAGGAAATACAAGGAAAATGGAAGATTTAGTCTGACAAATTTTTACTTGCAGATTCTCATGTAAAATTTTTAAAAATCTTCCTTGATATTTATATTTTGGAAGTCATTTAAAGTTTAGGGATAATAACTTATGCTACAAATTTTTTCTGTGTGTTTAAAAACACAAATTGAATGTTTTAGTGAGTGATTTGATGCTAATTCATTGTAATCTTGATCAAAATTCCTGTAAATGGTATTGTTTTTGCTATTGTAGTTTTGTTTTAAATAAAATGAGTCTGATATTCATGTGGAATAAAAGCATGCAAAATGTTTAGGAAAACTCTGGAAAGTAGTAGTTATGTTGGAGAGTAACCTTTCACTGATTAAAATATATCATAGACACAATAAAGAATTCAGAAATAGGCCCAAATATATATGGGAATACCAAATAAAATGCCTTTCAGATAATGAGAGGAAAGATGTATTCAATAAAAGCTGGTTATTGGACAATAGGCTGGTCAAAATGTCCTGTTTTCATATGCAGATTATATTGACATACACTGTTACAAAAATGAAATAACAATATCTAATTTTCTTGAACACTTATTGTTTCATAAGCACATTTCTGTTTTCTACATGTTTGTTTAGTAGTATTTAATTGGCAAGTGATTGGCACTCCCATTTTCCTTTTTTATTCCCCCATTAGATATTGAAAAAGTACTTGTTTGTCTGCAGAAATCGGAAGACTATATGAAAACAACATCCAGCTTCAGTGGAAAGGTTAAGCATCACATATACTTACTGTATAATGTTGTGGTTTTATTTATTTAGATTTTCAGAATTTAAATTTTCATTAAAGGATTGATATAATTGTTGTAATTTGAAAATATAACATCTGTAATATGCTTATTCTAAGGTAGTTTTTTTTTAATTGCTGTTGGTTTGTAATTTTTGTTCTGGTCCTTATCTTTTACAGAAAATCCTAGGTAGAGTTAATAGTATCATTCCAGAAAAGTTGAGGAATTTGAAAATACTTCTTCATATATTGCTTTTAGATAGAGAAATGCATTTTAATTTGCCAGCATTTAAAAAAAATTTGGTGATATACATCCTTCTAATGAACATCCTCTGAATTACCTCATACCTTGTTTTTCTTTCCTAATCAAAGCATAACTAACAAAAAAATTTTGGAAAGAGTTTTGGCTGAATTCAGGCCAAATATACCTGCCCAGTTTTTAAAATGAATTAAAATTTCCTTCCAACAAAGTGAAATATTTCTTCTGCTGGAAGTAAAGTGCTTTTGGCATTTTTAAATTGCAGAATATCTAAAAATGGAAAGAAAAAACCAGATGCACATGTATAATCCCACCACTTTATCACATCACTAGTTTTCATTTTCTTTATTCCCTATTTTTTATTCCTCTTATGAATAAACCAGTGTTTTCTAATAATACTAAGTCTAACTAAAAACCATTATTTTGAGAAGTGGTACAATCAATAGACAAATGCAGCTGACTATAACTAGAATAATTTTATAAGTTAAATTAATAAAATAACAGTCATAGAAAGTAACCTTTGTTAATTATAAATAGAAATGAGTTTCAATGTTGGATTTTTATAGGGGTATATCATTCAGAAAAAAGAAATAAAACCAAGCCTGGAAGTAGATAAACCAACTGAAGACATACTCACGTAAGCCTGTAGGCATGGGTCAATTTGCTCTGGAGGTTTATTAATGTTCTTGAATGTGATATAAAAAATATGTTTTACAGGTATGAGGAATTTCATCCTTTCTTGTTTTCTCAACATTCACAATGTCCATATATAGAATTTGAATCATTTGACAAGGTGGGTTTTCTGATTCTGTTTTTTGACCAATTGGCATATATGTTGCTAAATTAATATCAACTTGCTTTAATTAAGAAATTGAAAATTCTTTCTTGCTTTACAGTTACAGTGAATCTGGGCATTAAAAATCAATGCAGTCACAGATGCAAACTGTTGGAAACATTTGTTGCCACTTTTATTTCAAGATGAAGGACCAAAGATTTGAACTTAATTTGATTTTTAACTTTAGCTGTGTAACACATTTACTAGAAATCTGCTGAAGTTCTTTGGGTGGTATTATGAAACAAAATGGACTCTAAAATTCTGTATATGCAAGTTGAAATAGAGATCATACATTTTTTTTCAGCTAGTTATTGTCTTTTTTTTTTTAATAAGGCTGTGGATGAATTTTATTCCAAGATAGAAGGTCAGAAAATAGATTTAAAAGCTTTACAACAGGTATGGTATTATTAAAAACATTTATGTTAAACCATCTAGCCTTAGCATAGATTACTGGGTTGACAATGTTTTCTTATAGTAATAGGCAGCCTTTCAGAGGTAGTATGGGAATGCTTTGATAAAGGGCTGGTGGGGCTCAATATTGAAAAGTATATCCTCATTTGTTCCATCAGTGTATCAGATAATCTCCAAAATGGAAAATACAGTGGGAAGGTGAGCCTGTTACTTAAACCTAGTGTGATTTGCTTTAGTACAATAACCCAAAACTTCTAAACTTTGATGTTAAGGGAATACTGTTCTAAGGAGATTTGTAAATAGGCCAAAGGAGAGGGAAAAGTTTTTTTCTGTACAAACAAGAATATTTGTTTAAACTGCTTTTTTTTTTAGTGCACTTTTAAACCAGGCCTTTAATATACTTTGCATGTGTCATGACTCCACAGGGAGAGTTTAATACACCATGTTTTCCTAGCACATCTGACTGTGTTTTTAGAATATTTGCTGCAGAACAGTTTCAGAAATTGGCCACAGTCACTCTCAATTTGAAGGGGATTTGATTTTTCAAAAATATTAAGGAAGTCTTAAAGTATGTGCACAAAATTTGAAATTATGTGACTTGTTCCCTCAGTAGCACAATTTCAAAGCAGTTGGGTCAAATGGATTAAACAGTGGATTATGTGCCACGTGGTGGCAGCACTTTGGCTGGTTAACATATTTGGCAGTCACATAGAATCCTCTGATTTTTTATGTGCATCAGAATCCCCATAAATTACTCTAGTAATCATTGTGCATTCTTTTAGTAGTCACCATTCTTATAATTTAAATCTTTTTAATATGACATCCAGCATTCAGATGTTCATGAATTGGTGATGCTCTTACAAGTGTTAAAAAATTTGCCCCCAAATCAGTAATTTTGAAATATAAATTATATGTGATAAAATGCTATAAAGAAGGCCAAATTCCTACACCAGTTAGGATGGCCGCCATCCAAAAGACAAACAACAACAAATGTTGGTGAAGATGTGGAGAAAGGGGAACCCTCCTACACTGCTGGTGGGAATGTAAATTAGTTCAACCATTGTGGAAAGCAGTATGGAGGGTCCTCAAAAAACTCAAAATAGAAATACCATTTGACCCAGGAATCCCACTCCTAGGAATTTACCCTAAGAATGCAGCAGCCCAGTTTGAAAAAGATATATGCACCCCTATGTTTATCGCAGCACTATTTACAATAGCCAAGAAATGGAAGGAACATAAGTGTCCATTAGTAGATGAATGGATAAAGAAGAGGTGGTACATATACACAATGGAATATTATTCAGCCATAAGAAGAAAACGAATCCTACCATTTGCAACAACATGGATGGAGCTAGAGGGTATTATACTCAGTGAAATAAGTCAGGTAGAGAAAGACAAGTACCAAATGATTTCACTCATCTGTGGAGTATAAGAACAAAGCAAAAACTGAAGGAACACAACAGCAGCAGACTCACAGAACCCAAGAATGCACTAACAGTTACCAAAGGGAAAGGGACTGGGGAAGATGGGTGGGAAGGGAGGGATAAGGGGGAAAAACGGCTATTACAATTAGCACACAAAATGTAGCGGGGGTGGGGGTGGGGTAGGGGGATATGGGGAAGGCAGTATAACAGAGAAGACAAGAAGTGATTCTATAACATCCTCCTACGCTGATGGACAGTGACTGCAATGGGGTGTATGGTGGGGACTTGATAATAGGGGGAGTCTAGTAACCATAATGTTGCTCATGTAATTTATATTAATAATAGCAAAAAAAAAAAGAAGGCCAAATTCCTACCATGAGCCTTTGTGTTGTTAAATTTAGGGAAAAAAGTACTCTGTAAAATACTAGAAATAATGCTGAGACAGTTAAAAGCAGCAATAAAATAAAAAGAAGCTACTTTGGTAATTTGTGATTTCTAAGAATGCATTCCCCCAAATTTTACTTTTTTTGTCATAGGAAAAAAAATATCTGCCTACTTGAATAATGCAAAGGCATTAGGGGAATATCTTACATGCGATGTAACCTGTAATCAAAATACCTTCTTATAAAGGGAATGGGAAGCAGGTGGACAGAGAGGTGATTTTGGAGCATAAAACACTTTGGGGTAGGATGGACATGGGGAGGTGGAATTTAGCTAACTAGGTAACAACATTGAGGGGGTAGAAGTGTGGATGCGATAGTGAGTTTCAGGAGGTAAGAGAAAAGGTTCAGGAGGTAGGAGAAATACAATTTTTTGAAAATCTATTTTATCCACAAAAGGAAAAACAAGCATTGAAGAAATTAGATAATGTCCGAAAGGATCATGAAAACAGATTGGAAGCTCTTCAGCAAGCTCAGGTATCATGTTTAGCTCTTTCAGATGCTTTTTTAAAAGTTGTAACTTTAACTGGCATAGTAAATGTTTTTTGGTTTATTTTTTAAGGAAATAGACAAACTTAAAGGAGAGCTCATAGAAATGAACCTACAGATAGTTGACAGAGCCATTCAGGTTGTTCGAAGTGCTTTAGCCAACCAGATAGATTGGACAGAAATTGGGTTAATTGTGAAAGAAGCCCAAGCTCAAGGAGACCCTGTTGCGAATGCAATCAAAGAATTAAAACTACAAACAAATCATGTTACAATGCTGCTAAGGTAAGTTTGATTCTTAGTTAAGTAGCTGGTGCTTGTCTTTATTTTGCTATTAACTGTTCAGTGTATTAAAATTGTTTCTTCTATTTGGAAATTTATCCTTGAAGATACAGAAAAAAATAACATGAAAATAATGCTACTATTTAAATGCTGTAAACCATTTATAATTTAATTGAGGAAGATTGAAAATAAAAAAGTGATGTCATTGACATTAGTGAAATACTATTGGATATTTTTAATAGAAATCCATACTTGTTATCAGAGGAGGAAGATGATGATGTTGATGGTGACATCAGTGTGGAGAAAAATGAAACCGAACCACCAAAAGGAAAAAAGAAAAAGCAAAAGAATAAACAGCTGCAGAAGCCTCAGAAAAATAGGCCATTACTTGTTGATGTTGATCTCAGCTTGTCAGCATATGCCAATGCCAAAAAGTAAGTCTTAAAGTTAAGTATAAAGTTTAGGTAAAATACCAGCTACAGTAAAATCAGGGTATTAAGGATAAGAAGAATCATTATTTGCCTGTATGTCCTTAGGTGAAAATACTTTTTAAAATCTCATTTTGTGCATTATACAACTTTGTTTTCAAACAGAACATATAGAAGTTGCATGATGCACAAAACTTATGTGTATGACTTGTGAGTCTAAAATTAGAGATAACATAATTAGAAAACTAAACAAAATTATGCTGAAATTACAAGAAATATATTTTTCTAGGTATTATGATCACAAGAGATATGCTGCTAAGAAAACACAAAAGACTGTTGAAGCTGCTGAGAAGGTACTTAATATTTAAAGTGAATGTTAATAGTTTTTCTCTGCTTTAATTTAATGGCCTTAATTATTTCTTCTGTTTAAATGCGGTTTTCTGATTCAGAAATATCTTTCAAACTTAATTTTGCTTTAAATGTGTGTCTTTCCAGTATTTATTTTCTTCCCCAAACTTATTCCTTCCCAGTCCCATCTCAGTAAGTAGCACTTTCATTTTTCCCTTTGGTCAGGTCAGAAATGTTGGAGTCATCCTGGACTTTTCTCTCATAAAACCATATTCAATCCATGAGCAATTCTTTTTGGCTCTTCCTTTAAAGTATAACCAGAATCTGGTGATTTCTCATTAGCCCAAGCCTCCATCATCTCTATGTTCACATGGCCTATAACAGTAGCCTCTTACTGAATCTCTCTCCTCTTAGTCTTTCCTCGTGACAATCTGTTCTTCACAAAACAGCCACAGTGATCTTTTTAATTAAAAAATGAAGTCATTTTTTTCTTTTCAAAATCTTCCACTTATTTCGCATCTTACTCAAGACAAATCAGAGGCCTTCTCCTGACCTGTAAGGTCCTGTGTGATTTGCTCCCATCTGATCTCATCACCTGCATGCTTCTTCTTCCACGCTTTTTCCAGCTACACTGGGATCTTAGCTGTTTCTACAGCAGTGGCCCACACTGCCTTCTCAGGGCCTTTGCACTTGCTACTCCAGTTTCTACTGAGACTGCTCTTCCCTCAAAATTTCCATTGTTTGATCCCTCCCTTCATTCAGCTGTCTACTTATATGAGGCCTTATCAGAGAAACCTGTCTTGACCACTCTCACTTAAAATAGTACTACCCTCAATCACTCCCTCTTTACTCTGTTTTTCTTTTTAAAAACACTCCTCCCAACATATGTTTATCTGTCTTCCCCTAGATTGTAGATTTCATGAAAGTGAGACTTTTGTCTGGTTTGTTCATTGCTATGTCCCAGTCCTTAAAATATTGCCTCGAAAGAACATAGTCGGATTAATAGCTGTTAAATGAGTGGCCCTGATGACTTGGCCCATTTTCTACCTCTCCATCCTCATTTCTTGGCATTTTACCCTGTGATCACTGCTTGCTGGTCATAAGCTAGCCTTTTCTTTCTGATTATAGCGCTCTTCTTTCAGTTCTTTGCCTTGATAATTCCATTAATCCTTCAGGTTTCAGCCTACATGCCATTTCCTCAGAAATACATTCTTTGATTATAGTTATAAGTTAGGTTTCCTGTTTTATTCTCATAGCATCCTTAGAAGCATTATCATGTTTATTTGAATAATTCTGTGTTTTATATTTGTCTCTTCTCCTAGGCTCCATGGGGTAGGGATGGAAACTTAGTCTTGTTCACTGTTGTGTCCCCAGCATCTAGTTCAGAACCTGTTTTCTGATAGGCACTCAGTATCTCTAAACAAATACACTTGTTAATTTGTAGTTCTTGGGCAAATACTTGTATACAGTAAATCTTTGACTCAAATTGTTTTAATAGTTAAGGTGAAAATCTTTTCATTTCTTCATTAGTTTCATGTGGGTATGGGGGTGTGTGTGTGCAGATAGTGCCATTTTGTGACATTTAAAAAATAATTTCTTGCCCTATCATTTACTTGGTGTTATTTAAATGAATTCTCAACAAATTATTTAAAAGCTCTTTTCATATAAATAGGCATTCAAGTCAGCAGAAAAGAAAACAAAACAAACCTTAAAAGAAGTCCAAACAGTTACCTCTATTCAAAAAGCAAGGAAAGTATATTGGTAAGTTCTACTTTTTTCAAATATAGTTTTTGTTTTTATCAAAGTTATGCATGCATATTGTTTAGAAAATCAAGCCATTTCTACAAAACCTGTTACAAAACCAGTAGCCCTGCAATTTTTTGCCCCCACTCCTATTGTGACCCCTTTCCCAAGGAAATTACTTTTAGCTCTCTTAGCTGATTTTTTGGCATATCATATACCTCCTTTTCTCTTAGTAATATGCTTATATTGCTGCTTCTTAATTTTTCTGTTTTACACTCTATTAATTTCCCACCATGGAAGATGAAGATTTTACTCTTTCCACTTGTGCTCTGTTACATACACCTACACTACCCAGCCTCCCAGTATAGAGAGAGCAAACTTTGTCAAGGTTGATATTAATATTATTATGAATATTTAAATTATAGTCACAGATGAATCGTGCAGTATTGTTTTCTTTTTCTTCCCTGCTTAGCTTTTTGTCTTCTCTGAAGTAAGTAACCCTTATTTTGTTTGCTTTTTGTTGTTGTTGTTCTTACTATTAATCCATCTCCAAATTCTCTTCCAAGTGTGTTCAATGGTATTTTGTCAGTATCATTTGCAGTAATCTCTCCTGGAGCGTTTTGACCTGCTTTGATCTAGAATGGTTACTTTAAGCATCTTAGGATCTCCATTTATTATTATCCTGAAAGTTTTCTTTACCCTTCTCTGTGTGGGATTCTCTGTTCTGGATCTCATATTTCCCTTTTCTTGATTGATAGAGTATGTGTTCTAAAAGTTTCACGAGAATGGGTGTGTATAGGAAGTAAAGGTTTTGAGGTTTCCAATGTGTAAAAGTATTACTTTACTCTTCTACTTAATAGTTTGCAGAGTATAGAATTCTAGTTTGAATTTATGTTTTTCTCAGACTTTTAAAGGCGTTGTCCATTGTATTAACTTCCAGATTTGATCTTGGAAAATCTGATATCACTTTGGTAGTGGATATTTATAGGAAACTTGCTTTTTTGTCTTTGTGTAAGTTTGCGGATTTCTTTTTTCCTTTCAATTTACAAAATTTCACAGTGATACAGGTTAGTGAGGATGTTTTAAACATTATGCTGGATACTTGGGGAGTTTTATTAATTTGAAATTTTCAGTTCTGAGAAATTCTCTTGAAAAATGTTTCTTAGCAAACTGCCTGCCCTCTGTTTTGTTGTTGTCTTTCTTTTTTTCTGGAAGTCTAATTTTTTAAATATGGGACCCCTTGGATGGTCCTCCAATTTTCTTGTATTTTCTGTTTTTCAATTTTTATCTTGTTCTATATTCTGAAAGATTTCTTCAACTTCATCTGTCAATCCTTCCATTTATTTTATTATATCTTCCTGTCTTGTTTCTAATTTTAAGCTGTTGTTGGTTCTTTGAATGTTACTTTCTAAAAACTTCCTGCTGAGTTTCTTTATACTAGAATAGCTGAGGTGTATTAAATTTTATTTAGTATCCTTTTCACAGATCTCTGTCTTCTGCTAGTTTGTTTCATTTTGTTTTGTTCTCTTTGTTGGTTTGGTCTCCATCTTAAAGCCTCTGTTGGAGACTTTGTTAAAGCCTGGGGGTCCTGATGACTCCTATTGTGTAGTAGAGCATTAAAGTGGTGATGGAAAGTTGTCTGTGGGTGGTTTATAAAATGATCTGAATGGACCATTTTGTGTGAAACTGGATGTCTTTAGCTTTCTTCCTTTTCAGTTGGTCTCATTTCCCAAAAAAGATTGTTTTATCTCTCCTGCTTGTAATGTGAAGACCTGGCTTGTCAGCGTTTTGGGAGCTCAGTGAGGATAATAGGCTGGGGAGTCTTAATGTCCAGTAATCCATGTATTTATTTCATTGCCCTGTTTGACACGTTTCCCCTACTTACAACTGTGCCACATTTCCCCTAGTCCAGAGGGAAATTTTTTTTGTATCCCTTCCAGAGAATTAATTTCTGGCCTTCTGTTAGACACTGGTGTGGAAGAGGTAGTTATCATGTTCAGAGCTGGAAAGATCTAGCGAAGTAACTACTTTTTGATCAGACTTTGGGCCAGTCCTGTTTTTAACCCCATCTGAAGCCTTACATCTAGCAGTACCAAGTGCTGCTGTTTTTCAGCTTTTTCTAGGTTACACAGTGTAAATTGATTTGTTTCTTGGCTTTTTCCAAAGCCAGCTCAAGATTCAGCATCTTGAGTCTGATCACTCATCCATTTATTTTACAGTTTTCAAAATTTTTTTGTTCCTTCCCCACTGTCCCCTGCCCCCATCGATATTGGTGAATAGAATTGACCTGTGATTTTCACTTCTTAGAATGTTCTTGTTAGGTATTGGAATCAAGATTATATTACCCCATCAAACAAATTGGGAAGTATTCCTTTAATAGTTGTTCTTAAATGTTTTATGGAATTCACCTGTGAAGCTGGGTAGTCCTTTTCGTTATGGAAAAAATTTCCATTAAAGATTCCAATTTTCAGTAGATAATAAGGATTATTAAGATTTTTTAGTTTTGGTTATCAGTTGTTTTCTAAGACTTTGTCTATTTTATCTGAAGTTTGAAATGTACTGCAAAAAAGTTTTTAAATATTCCCATATAACTTTTTAAGATCTCTAGGATCTTTAATTAATCTTCCTTTTCGTTCATGATAGTTGTTATTTGTGCCTTCTCTTTTTCTTGATTATTCTTACCAGAGGATATTCAATTTTATTTTCAGTTGTATTATCTTTAAAGAACCAGTTTTTGATTGTTGATCTCCTCTCTTAGGTATGTGTTCTCTATTTTATCATTTTCATCCTTCTACTTTTCTTTGGGATTCATTGATAGTTCCCTTTCTGATTTCTTGAGATAGAGACTTAGTTATTGATTTTTTTATTTTTCCTCCAACTTTTCTTTTTTAATATATATTTAAGGCAGTAAATTTCCCTCTAAGCTTGGCTTTAACTGTGTCTAAAAAGTTTTGTTATGTAGTATTTTCATTATCTTTTACGTCAGAATATATCCTAATTTCTATTAGGATTTTTCACCCATGCGTTATTAGAAGGATGTATTTATTAACTTCCAAACATGTGGGGCTTTCTTTTGTTGTTGTTACTGACTTCTAGTTTACTTTGCATAATGGTCAGAGATGGTATTCTGAATTGCCTCAATTCTTTGACATTTGTTTTTGAAACTTGCTTTGGAACCCAGCATTTTTATCGTCAGCTTTATATAAATGTTTCATACGTAGTTGAAAAGAGTATCTATTCTATAGTTGTTGGGTGCATTTCTCTAAATATTCATTAGGTCACTTATTAATCATGTTCAAATCTTTGTCATTTGTACTAATTCTTTTAATGATTACTGAGAGAGGAGGTGTTGAATGTCATATAATTGCAGATTTGTCTATTTCTCCTTTTACTTTTTGCCAGTTTTTGCTTTATATATTTGAGGCTGTGTAATTAGGTGATACAAATATAGAACTGTTACATCTTCCTGGTGAATTGAGCGTTGTTAATAACTTTAATAAAGTGATCTTTTAGCTTGCAACTATTTTTTTCCTTCTGTGTGAGACATTAAAACTAAGTCAGCTTTCTTCTGGTTAGTGTTTGTGTGGTATATCTTTTTCTATTAGTGTATTTCAACCTTTTTATATCTTATATTTTAAAGGATTGTATATATCATTGTTATTTTCCAGTCTAACAGCCCTTGCATTTTACCTGGAGAATCAACTTCATTTACATTTAATGTAGTTTCTAATATATTTGGGTTTAAATATAATCATCTTACTATTTTCTATTTGTCCCATTTGCTCTGTGCTTTTGTCTGCCTCATTGCCTTCTTTTAATTGATATTTTTTACTTTTTGGTCTGTTAGTTATACATTCCTTTACTAGGAGAATTACAAAATACATCCTTGATTTATATTTTTCACTTTGTCCTTTTGGGTTTATGTCTTTTTACAAAGCTCTTTATTATCAATAAGTGAGTGGTTAAGCAAGGGTAGTACATTCATTCAGTGATGAGAGAAGATGTATTTTCAAATGAAAAAAGAAAGCCATATGCAGAGCAGTATCTGTGTGTCTAATAAAGAGAAAAGGTTTAGAATAAGCATTTTATTTTAGCTTTTGTATGTGTAAAGAAATTCTGGAAAAGGATACAGAGGAGGCTAATCACAAAGGCTCCCTGTTTCTTAGTGGTGATGAGAACTGAAGGGATGCATGATCTCTTTATATACTTTTTTATGTAATTAAAAATTTTTTGAACTATGTATTTTTCAAAAATCAGGTTAGGAAATGGGGTAAGATCCTTTTTCTATTACATTTTGGCAAATATGAGGTAGTGTAGTTTAATGTCTGTGCTCAATATCATCTTCAAACAGAAGTTTTAAAAGTGTAGATTAAGTCATAAAGAACGTTATCATGGTAGTCATAATATGTAATGTAGGAAATATTTGTGTTCATCTCTATTGCATGTTATTTTCTAATGTCATACAAAAGTTATCTTTGAGTTTAAGAAGGCTATGTATATGAGAGGGAGATAAGGAGAGAACATTTCTTTTAAACATAGAATTTAATTGCTTTCTTCTAAGATTGTCTTAAGAAAATCATAGGGCAATTTGTATTAACAGGTTTTCAAAAAATTCATCTTGATGCCTTAGTAAATTAAACCATCAAGTTATCTTAACCCACACAAGTAGGATAGCTTTGTGTTTTGTTTTGTCTGTAAAAAGGGTATGAATTCAGGCAACTATAAAGGAAAAGAAATGTTAACTTTTTTTCTTTCGATTTGGCAGGTTTGAGAAATTTCTGTGGTTCATTAGCTCAGAGAACTATCTAATTATAGGTGGACGAGATCAGCAACAGAATGAAATAATTGTGAAAAGATATTTGACAACAGGTAGGTAAGATTAAAATTCTAAAGAATTTTCTCTTAAGTAATTAGATCAGTTATCTCAGTATTAAATATAGATTTTCATCTTCTACTCCTTTGTTTGACAGAATTAATTAGAGTTTGATGCTTGATGGTTTACCGATTGCCAAATGTGTGCCTTGAAACTTAATTCTCATTTAAGTGAATATTCCTAAAGTAGTAATGTTGAGCTAATCTGCAGTATTGGACTTCTGATTTTTTACTACATTAACAAAAGCTTTCAATCCTCCAAAGTCATTGCAGAGCAACTATGTAAAGGCTTATTTTTTCAGTGCTGAAGGTTGTAACTTTTTTCACATTCAGAAACAGCACTTAAACCCTGTGGCATAGGCCTCTCGTTTATTTTTATTTGTTGGCTGATCACTACCATCTCACTGGTTGAACCTTCAGTGTGGGTATCAGAAACCATTAATCAATATCAGAGTTAATCTGATGTCCACTACAGATCTTGAACCAGGAAAGAAAGTAACAGGGCACGTTGTCCTCATGGCTTGTCTCCTCTCGCGCTTTTCATCGAGCTGAGGCTGTTGTGGATCAGTGTGGGTTTCGTTCTCTTTTGAGTGTCAAATCTCAGACTGCCCATGGAAAGCCATGGCTGCTTGTTTTACCTGTTAGGAACCATGCACTTCCCTTTTCCCTGTTTGACCATTTATTGCTGAATTTATCTCTGCTCATTTGTTCATTCATTGCTACCACACACTTAGAATAAAACGCAAAGTTCTTATGTCTTATAAGGCTCTTGGCTTTCTTCTCCAGCATATTTCTTAGCACTCTCCCCTCAGTTTGGTCTCCTGACTGCTACTTATACCCATCAAAATCCACAGTCCTCAGGACCTTTGTGCGCCATGTATCTCTCATCTGCCAGCAGGGTAGCCTGGGCTTGCTTATGTGGTAAAGCATCTCAGCAGTTTCTGAGAGAAAAAGAGGAAGCACCAAAGCTTTCAAAGCCTGGGCTGGAAGCTGGCAATTGGTCACATCTGCCACATTCTACTGGCCAAGGCAGGTCACACATTTAAGGGATGGGGAAGTGGACTTTATTCCTTGATGGGAATCTTCAAGGTCACAGAGCAAAGAGGTGTGTGGATAGAGGGAGGGAAAGGACTGTGACCATTTTGTAATCCACCAATTAGCATTGCTTTCCTATAAGGAGGCCTATGAGAAATTACCCAGAGATGGGACGTGAACTTTTCTTGATATGCTTTCTTATCCCTGTTATATTTTGAACCCATTAAACAAACAAAAAATAAATATATGCATCATTTAACTTTAAAAAAAGAAACAGGACTTAAAGTATCATTTCTTACTTGTTTTTAAGGGGACATTTATGTACATGCTGATCTTCATGGAGCTACTAGTTGTGTAATTAAGAATCCAGCAGGTAATATATTTCTGTTATTCAGAACTTTAGTTCTTCTCTTTAAGATATTTTTAACTGTAAGACAAAATAATTAAAGGGCAAAAATTGTTAATAGAGATGAAGGACACTTTTAATGATAAAAATATCATTCCATCAATAAGATATAACAATTATACATGCACCCAATAACAGAGCCCTAGAATACATGAACCAAAATCTGACAGATCAAAGGGAGAAATAGACAATTCAACAATAATAGTTCAGTTCTTCAGTACCTAACTTTCAATCATGGATACCATAACTAGATACAGTACCAATAAGAAAACAGAAGATTTAAAGAACACAATTAGTTAACTAGATCTAACACATATCTCTAATACACTCCACCTAACAACAGGAGATTGATTAGTCATTCTTCTCAAGTGCACACAGAACATACTCCAGTATAGACCGTATAATAGTCTATAAAACAAGTCTCAATAAATTTAAAACTATTGAAATCATACAAAGGTAATTTTCTGGCCATATTGGAGTGAAATTAGAAGCTGCCAATAGAAGCAAATTTGGAAAATTACCAAATGCATGGACATTTAAATAACACACTCATAAATAACCAGTGGGTCAGAGAGGAAATCACAGTGGGTTAGAAAATACTTTGAGAAGAGTGAAATGGAAACACACTGTATTAAAACTTAATGAGATGCAGCTAAAGCAGTGTTCAGAGAGAAATTTATAGCTGTAATGCTTATAATAAAAAAGAAAACCGTTGTACACCTGAAATCATTATAATATTGTGTATCAACCGTATTAAAAAAAAAGTAACAAAACTACATGTATGATCTAGAAAAAGAAAAGCAAATTACCCATAGTGAGAAAGGAAGGAAATAAGAAAAATAGAATGGGAATAAGTGAAACACAGAATAGAAGAATAGAGAAAATCAAACCAAACCAAGTTTGGTTCTCTGAAAAGATCAACAAAGCTGATCAACTTTTAGATAGACTGACCAAAAAAATAAGATTCCAAATCAGGAATGAAAGAGGGGACATTATGACCAACTGTACAGAAATCAAAAGGATAAATTAAAAATAAATAAATAAATGTGCACAAGCTTCCTCTTATAAAATACCATTTTAGAGTTCCTTGTATTCTGCCATGTGGTTATAAGACAATAGAACTTAGTTTTCGCATTAAGTGGCTTCTTTATCTGAAAAGGGAACTTTTCACATTGATAAACAGTCAAATCCATAGTGTGTACCTGGAGCACTTACTAAATAATGTCAGAAGCTACATTTGTAGGGAAAAAAAGAATTATAAGGGCATACTATGTACAGTTGTATGGCAACAAATTAGATAATCTAGATGAAAGGGGAAAATTCCTAGAAAAACACAGATTACCAAAACTGACTGCAGGTGCAGTAGAAAAATCAAAATAAACGTGTAATAAGTAGGTTTTATTACAAGATTGGATTAGTAATAAAAATAAAAACAAAAATAACCCTGCTCACAAAGATCAGTTCATACCCAGATGGCTTCACTGGTGAATTCTACCAAACTTTTAAAGAAGATTGAACATCAGTCCTTTACAAACTCTTCCAAAAAAATGGAAGGGGTGAGAACACATCTGAACTTGCTCTATAAAGCTGGTATTACCCTTATAACAAAACTAGACAAAGACATCACAAGAAAAGAAAACTACAGAACATTATTGCTTATGAATATAATCCAACACTATATTAAAAGGACTGTATACCATTTCAAAATGGGATTTATCCCAGGAATGCAAGGCTGGTTTAACTTTTGAAAATATATGTAATACAGTCTGTTAGTGGATAAAGGATAGTAACCACAAGATCATCTCAGTTGATGCAGAAAAAGCCTTTGGCAATAATCCAACACTGATTTGTAATTAAAAACATTCAAACTAGGAATAGAAGGAAACTTTCTCAACTTGGTAACGAACATCCATGAAAACCCACAGCTAACATTGTATTTAATGGTGAAGACTGAAAGCCCTCCCCTTAGGATCCAGGGACAAGATAAGCATGTCTGTCCTTGCCACTTCTATTCAATATTCTACTGGAGTTCTGAATAGACTGTCAGGCAATAAAAAGAAATAAAAAATATCCAGATTGGTAAGGACCAAGTAAAACTATCACTTTTTTGTAGATGACAGATCTTAAATATTCAAAACCTTAAGGAATCCATCAAAAATTATTAATTAGTAAGTTAGCAATGTCCAAGATGAAAATACAAAAGTCAGTTGTATTTCTATACACTATCAATGAATAATACTAAAAGGAAATTAAGAAAACATCCACTGATAATAGTATTAAAAAAGAATAAAATACTTAGGAATAAACTTGCCAAAAAGAAGTGCAAGACATACACCCCAAACTATAAAACATTGAAAGAAATTAAAGACTACCTAAATAAATGGAATGAGTCAGTGATTGTGGATTAGAAGTCTTAATATTGTTCTGATGGCAACACTTCCTATATTAATCTGCAGATCCAGTGCAATCCCTCTTGAAATTTCAGTTGCATTTTTTTTTGTAGAGTTGGACAAACTGATCCTAAAATTCATATGGAAATGCCCAGGACCCAGATTAGCTAAATCATTCTTGAAGAACAAAACTGGAGGATTTCACTTCCTGATTTCAAAACCTCCTACAAAACAACAGTAATCAAGACAGTGTGGTACTGGCATGAAGGTGGACAGATAGATCAGTGAAGAGAATTGAGATTCCTTGTTTATGATCAGTTGATTTTCAACAAGGGTGCCAAGGCCATTTGATGAGGATAAAGTAATATTTTCAATAAATGGTACTGGGACTAATATCTATGTGCAAAACAATGAAGTTTGACCCCTACTTCACACCATTTACAAAACTAAATGTCTTAAAGACCTAAGCTAAAACTATAAAATTTATTTAAGGTAAAACTACATTATTAGAAGCAGGTAAGGTGTAAATCTTCATAATTTTGGGTCAGGAAGTCATTTTGTAGATACGGCACCAAAAACATAACCAAAGAAAAAATAGATAAATTGGACTTAGTAAAAATTAAAAACCTTAATTCAAAGGACACTATCAAGGAAGTGAAAAGGTAACCCTTAGAATGGGAGAAAATATTTGCAAATCATTTATCTGATAAAGGACCAGTATTCAAAAAACTCTTAAGATTCAACAAGAAAAAGAAAAAAAAATTCCAATTTAAAAATGAGCAAAGGATTCAAATAGATTTTTTTCCAAAGATTCACAAATGGCTAATAAGCATGGTAAGATGCTCAGCATCACTCGTCTTTAGGGAAATGAAAATAAAAAGCACAGTGAGATACCATATCACACCCAGTAGAATGGTTATGAAAAAACAAACAATAGCAAGTGTTGGTGAGTATGTGGAGGGTTTCGAATCCTTCTACATTGCTGGTGTGAATGGAAAGTGATGCAGCTGCAATAGAAAATAGTTTGGCAGGTCCTTAAAGAATTAAACACAGAATATACTATGTGACCCAGGAATTCCACTCTTAGGAATATATCTAACATCACTGAAAGCATGTCCACATAAAATTGGTTTGCAGATATTCATAGCAGCATTACTTACAATAGCCAAGGAATGGAGACAGTGCGGATGTCCGTCAGTTGATGAATAAACAAAATATGGTTGTATCCATATAATGAGATGTTATTCAGTTTTAAAAAGAAATGTAGTGCTAACACATGCTTTAAAATAGATGAACCTTGGATACATGCTAAGTAAAAAGTCAGACCCATATGATTCCATTTGTATGAAATTACAAAATAGGCAAATCCATAGAGACAGAAAGATTAGTGATTGCCAGGGGCTGCAACAGTGGAGCTAGTAATGAATAAAAGATTTCTTTTGAGGATGATGAAAATGTTCTGGAGTTAGTGGTAATAGTTGCATAGCTTTATGCGTATACTAAAAGTCACTGAATTGTACACTTTATAAAAGGTGAATTTTATGGTTTGTGAATTACATCCCAAATAAAGAATATGTGAGACCTAACTGTAGGGATATATTAATAATATAATCTTCATTTTGAGGGTTTAGGTGATCTATAGTAATTCTAGAAGTTTTCTAAACTTTCAGTAGATTTTTCTAAATTATCCTTTCTGGAATGAAGTTAGAATTATTAATATAAGTGAGGATATTTCTTCTCTGACTTGTTCTATTAGACCTTTTAAAAGTTGGCTATGTAAATACATCTTTAATACAATCTTCCTGTAATATTGAAGTAAAAATGTGGCATTAGTGTTTAAGCTATAAGAGGATGGTGCCTGTCACGCTGCATGTGATGCTCATATCTTGTTCTGTAGAGAGTCTATGCTTTGGTAGTGAAGTGTTGTATCGTTGCTGCAGGAGAACCAGTGCCCCCTCGGACTTTGACTGAAGCTGGCACAATGGCACTTTGCTACAGCGCTGCTTGGGATGCACGTGTCATCACCAGTGCTTGGTGGGTGTACCATCACCAGGTAATGAAGGCTGCGGTCCTTTTCCTTAATTTATTAAGAGCTCCTGTGTACAAATTTTGAGAACATACAAATGAACAAGGTAGACAACAGTGCCTACCTTGATGGAGCTGATGTTTTGGTGGTGGAGAAAAATACATACATAATGTCAAGTAACAAGTGCTATAAAGTTTGTTTTTTTTTCATCAGAGTAAGGAGAGAGAGTGGTAGGGACTACCATTTTGAATAAAGCATCAGGGAAGGTCTTTCTCGGAAGATGAGATTTGAGCAGACACCTAAAATGAAGAGAGGAGAGTGATGTATGTAGTTACACAGTATGAAGAGTGGGCCAGTTATGACTGGCACACAGACCTAAGAGGTGTCTCTCCTGTTCATCTTTGTTAGAGTTTTCTGAATTATCTTGGCCCTTCCAGAAAAGTAGGTATATCCAGTGGTTTTTTTTATTCACTTGGCTTTTAGCAATTGTCCTTCTTTGTAGTTAGTGCTATTTGATTTGATGATACTTCATTCCATCACATTGCTATTGATTTCACATTTTCAAGAATTATAATTGATAATGATGTACTTTTACCAAGTCCTAAAGCTGCAATAAGATAAAAGGAGTTCAATACCATTATCCTTTCTTAGTTTTAGTCTCATTTTATATCTGTTTATATTTATTATTTTCTTCTGTGATCTGATATTGAGTATTTAGGAAATTAATATCACTTCTGGGATTATATTTTCTGCCTCAGTTCTGTTATAAAAGTGGCTTTAATTCTTTCATGAGTAGGTTTTTTTTGGATGAAATTTAGTGTTTTTAACCCCTCACATAACTCTGGCTAATAAAGGTACTCTCATATTTTCGGGATATATAAAATGTATACAATTTTCATACAGGTGTATAAATCTTTTTTAAATTGTGGAATTCACTTATTTCCTATTTTGCCAAATTAGAATATATATTTTAAAATCTTTATAGCCTTTATTTTGTTACCAAAAAAAGTATCTCAGAAAAGGGCTTTACTTAAAAAGTACAGTTTTATTTTAGTAAATATAGTAAATATATCACTTTTGTTTGGTAAATGGTAAGCATATTAAACTATCGTTATTTTTCTCCTTTTATCTCATACTAGAGAAAATGTGTGGACCAGTTCTGGCTCTAGTCCATGGCATTTGAAAATATTGATGCAGTGCATCCTTCATTATTTCTTCTTTGTTACTGCCAAAGATACATCCATCACTGAAGAGATTTCTATCCCTTCATTGTTGAGAATTGTTGCTAAATTATAAACTTTTGAGGACATAGTGCTGTTTACTTGAATATGATTTTACCTTGTTGAGTGAAATTTAAAAACTGTATTTCTTAAGACAAGAATAAATGTTACTGTGTTCCTCAGGTGTCTAAAACAGCACCAACTGGAGAATATTTGACAACAGGAAGCTTCATGATAAGAGGTAATGACATGTCAATGGATTATGGAGATAGGTTTAAAGACCATCTATTAACATTCTCAGAACAGAAACTAGTTATTCTGTTTTCATATGTAAGTATGCTATGAAATAAGGAAAAATTTGCCCTAGTGAGCAGATTTTGCATTTATCATGTCATCTCCATATGTATTTTTATTGCTGAGAATGTACTTTCTTATAGTTTAAATTTACCAGGCTAAGAAAGTATTGCATGGCCTTTTTTCTAAAAATAGATTATTCAGGGTCTGACTAACCCAAAAGATGAGAGCAAGTATTCATATTTTTCTTAATTCCTGTTGCTATATATAATGCCAAATTCTGTAAATGGGATATATTTCTTCAGGACAGAGAAAAAGCAAAACAAATGTGACCATGGTGTCAGATATTTTGCAAGCATAAAATGGAGAAAATAGATTCTTAAAACATTTATGTACATTATCTTTTGTAGGAAAAAAGAATTTCCTTCCTCCCTCATATCTAATGATGGGGTTTAGCTTCCTCTTTAAGGTACTCTTCATCTTCATTATTTTTTTCTGACTTTCATTATTCTTAAAATTTCCATCAGTGAAAAAGAACTATTTCCATAGGTAGATGAGTCTTGTATTTGGAGACATCGAGGTGAACGAAAAGTCAGAGTGCAGGATGAAGACATGGAGACACTGGCAGGATGCGCAAGTGAACTCATATCGGAAGAAATGGAACAACTAGGTGGTTTACAGATTTTAATAAAGTAGCTTATACTGTTCTCTATTGTCTATTTTTCTGAATTTTTAGAAGATCATACCTACTTTAGAATCATTGAACTTTCAAAAAACACTTGCTAAATTTTACTGAATTTTGTTTTGGAAATGTTAAATATAGTTATTTTAGTGAATTATAAAATATTAGATCCATAACTACTATACTTGAGTGTATGTTTACATAGTAAAATGGATTTTCACTGTTTATTGGGTAATATGTAAATGTGTTTAACAGAGATAGATTCAGGTAGATATCAATGAACATTTACTTCTGGGTTTAAGATTTAGAAGAGATACAAAGATGAGTTTATAACAACTGCAATTTCCCAGGAGAATTTAGCTTGATTTAATAGTATATTTGTTCCAAGTGGAGGGCAAGTTTTATTCCAGTGGTTGGTTACCTACCTACTGAAAGGAACTAGGGAAAGTATGCCCTCTAAATTATTTTTAGCTTTTCTTTGTCATAGGGCCATTTCTTTTTAGGAGTAATAGTGCACTGTTTGACTACTGTAGTACACAATTCTATTTTTTTGGATTTTCACCACGTTCCTAACACAGTACAAAGTGTATTATTTACATTATTTTTTATTGAATTTTCACAACCATTCTTACCAGCAAGTGGAGTGGTGGCTTCTCATTTTATAGGCAAGGCAAACAAACCATATTATTGCTACTAGACAAGTGTTTCTTTTGCAAAAGTATAAACACCTGCTATGTGCCAGTTCTATAACGTGTATTGTCTCATTTAGTTCTCATGTGCAAATTAAAATAAAAGTGGCAGAATTTATAGACCTGCTTCTCTTGTCTTCCTTTTTGGAAAATGCCTAACCAAGACAACTTGTAGTTTTCATTGTAGAAATGGTTGCAATGTCCAAGAAATTAATTGTGGTAAGAGATCTTGCAGATCATTTATTCCAGCCAATTAATGATACAGACTATCCTTTGTCTATGTTAGAGTATCCTTTGGGATGCTTAGGCATTTTTCTGGTGATATTTTTGAGAAAAGAGGAGTCAATAAAATATTTTTATGAAGTTGTCAAGGAAATCATCTAGTTTTGTTATGCCAGCACTCTGACTTTTCTTATGGTAACTGTACAGAAGGAGGTGACAGTAGCAGTGAGGAAGATAAAGAGGAATTACAAGAAACCCCTGTGGAAGTGGAACTCATGACTCAGGTTGACCAAGAGGATATTACTATTCAGAGTGGTGGAGATGAGCTTAATGAAGAACTAATTCAGGAAGAAAGCTCTGAAGATGAAGGAGAATCTGAAGAGGTGGTAAAAGATCAGGAAGCTATTGTTGAAATTAAGGATGAAGGAGAAGAGACACTGAATTATCCTGATACTACCATTGATTTGTCCCACCTTCAATCCCAAAGGTAACTAAAAACCCCTTAATATTTTTATTTTGTAAGCTGAGAATGAAGAAGAGTTAATCTTTACAAAGGTAACACCAAGATTAACTTAAGTTCTTTTACCCTTCATTGTCATATGGTCGTACTATCTTTACACCATTTGATTTGGGGGGTAGATCTTTCAGAAGAAATTACCAGGAATCAGGGTAGGAAAATACAGTAAGTATGAAAGTGGCCAAACTAGGTCAAAATAGAAACAAGTAAAATGGTTATAAATGCTAATAATAGAAGAAAGGAAATTCCATTAAAAAAATAAGGTGTTTTAGTCTTTAATGTCTTACTGATCACCAAGTAAACAATACAATAGTTATAAAAGCCTTATCATTGGAGTAGTTAAGAATGGCATAGGAGTCAGACCACAGTTGAGTTTCAAGGTGTGCAAGTTACTTTATGACTAAGCTTCAGTTTTCTTCTTGGTGAAAATGGAATGGTACCCCCTTCATTGGGTTTTTGTGAAGGTTATATGCATGTGAAAAGCATCTTGAAGTTCCTGTCACATAGAAAGTGTTCAGTACATGTCAGCTGTTTAAGAATATATTTTAAAGTGTGAGGAGATGAGAAATTTGATTATGTTTTTTCTAATTTTACCAAATTTGAAAATTCATAGGGTTGCCAGTAGTTAAGAGTATGATAGGGGAATATTTTAGGACTTTGTAAATGAACATCTTTTGCAGACTAGTGGACTCTTCCTATTTGTTTTCATAGGTCCCTCCAGAAACTGGCTTCAAAAGAGGAATCTTCTAATATAGTAAGCCGTTTTCAAAGTTTATGAAGGACATTTATCATGTCCTTCTCACTGGAGTAATTTTCTAGTTTTTTTATTTTACTTTTTGAAAAACTAATAGTGACGATGTTATTGTTTTTTTAATTTTAATAGAGTGAAAGTAAATTACAGAGCCGGAGACATCTGTCAGCCAAGGAAAGAAGGTAAACATACTTGTGTTTTCTAACTGAAAAGCATGTACACTTTTTAAAATGAACAATTCAATTATGACACATCACTTGGCTATTCTAAAGACCTCTCATTAAAATTATGAAGATTTAGCATAAATCTTGTTTAGTTTTCAACATTCAGCTCTAATAGGCTTTTCTGTCTTAGGGCCCTAATCTATGAGTAAGTGAGGTAGGTCCAATAACACAAGACAGATCTTTTATATGTAAATATGTATAGTGATTACACTGTAAATAGACAGGCTGGTTCTAGGATAATATTGACAGGAACAAACAGTAATACTTGAAATTAATTAGGAAAGTTCTTTTATTTATTTTATTTATTTATTTTTTAATCTTAAGTTTTTGGCTGTCATTTTTTTAAATATAATTTATTTTATTATCATTAATCTACAATTACATGTGCAATATTATGGTTATTGAACTACCCCTTCATCAGGTTCCCCCCACCAACCCCATTACAGTCACTGTCCATCAGGGTAGTGAGATGCTATAGAATCACTACTTGTCTTCTCTGAGTTGTACAGCCCTCCCCGTGCCCCCCAACATTACGTCTGCTAATCATAACGCCCCTTTTTCCCCCTTATCCCTCCCTTCCCACCCATCTTGCCCAGTCCCTTTCCCTTTGGTAACTATTAGTCCATTCTTAGGTTCTGTGAGTCTGCTGCTGTTTTGTTCCTTCAGTATTTTTTCTTTGTTCTTATACTCCACATATGAGTGAAATCATTTGATACTTGTCTTTTTCGGCTTGGCTTATAGGAAAGTTCTTTTAAAAGAGAAGTCTTGGTTTCTTTCTTTTTTAAATATAGCAAGTCTCAGGAGGCAAATGGAAAAGTGAGGGGGAAGGAAAGGGACAATGAAGCAATTACTATAAGTAAAAAAGTCTGAAATCATAAAGCATTTCAGGAAGAGGCCCTAGGTTGGAATGGATCATAAACCGTTTTGTTTGAGAGAGAAGATCATTAAACAATTACAGAGAACTCTCTGAGTAAGTACATGGGACTATGCTAGATACCAAGTATTCAAAGAGGTAAAATACAAAGCTTGTGCCTTCAAGCAACTTTTCAGTCTGGGATTTAGGAAACAGCCATCAATCTGTAATGATACAATATTTCAGGCATAAGACCAAAGAAGAAAATCACATGGCTAACAGGCACAAGGAAAGATGCTTGACATTGCTAATCAACAGGGAAATGCATATTAATACCACAATGAGATATCATCTCACACCAGTTAGGATGGCCAACATCCAAAAGACAAGAAACAACAAATGCTGGCAAGGATGCGGAGACAGGGGAACCCTCCTACACTGCTGGTGGGAATGTAAACTTGTTCAACCATAGTGGAAAGCAATATGGAGGTTCCTCAAAAAACTAAAAGTAGAAATACTATTTGACCCAGGAATTCCACTCCTAGGAATTTACCCAAAGAAAACAAGTTCTCAGATTCAAAAAGACACATGCACCCCCATGTTTATCGCAGCCTATTTACAATAGCCAAGATATGGAGGAACCTAAGTGTCCATCAGTAGATGAATGGATAAAGAAGATGTGGTATATATACACAATGGAACATTATTCAGCCAAAAGAAGAAAACAGATCCTACTATTTGCAGCAACATGGATGGAGCTAGAGGGTATTATGCTCAGTGAAATAAGCCAGGTGGAGAAAGACAAGTACCAAATGATTTCCCTCATTTGTGGAGTGTAGCAACAGAGTAAAACTGAAGGAACAAAACAGCAGCAGACTCACAGACTCCAAGAAGGGACTAGCGGTTACCAAAGGGGAGGGGTGGGAGAAGTTGGTTGGGATGGGAGGAAGAAGGGGTTAAGGGGCATTAAAATTAGCACTCACGATATAGGTAGGTCACAGGGATGGTAGTACAGCATGGAAAAGACAAGTAATGACTCTATAGCATCTTACTACACTGATAGACAGTGACTGCAGTGGGGTTGGGGGGACCTGAGAAAATGGGTGAATGTTGAAACCACAATGTTACTCATGTGAAACCTTCATAAGATTGTATATCAATGATACCTTAATTTAAAAAAATACATACATATATATATATATAAATATTTCAGGAGTAAGAAATTGCTCAGTTTAGGTGTTTTGGAAAATACCAACAGACTATATACCTTGAAGATATACTAGGATTAGGTAACTGCAGATGCGGTCTCAGACTCCAAGTAGAATTAGCATGAACAAACTGGGGGCAGGAAGTAATATGTGTAGTGCTTTGGGGGAAATGATAGACTTGAGGTGAAAAGAGCAGAGAGTTTATGTTTGTGAACTGGTAGATGATAACATTGGCAAAGTGAATTTGGCCCAAAAGTGGATAAATTAAAATGAAAAGCTAAGTATTTTGGACTTTATCCTGAAAGTGATGTGAGGAGAAATTTTGGAAGATTTTGAATGGATATTGGATAACAAGGAAGATTAATCTAGAAGTTAATGTAGAACAGATAATGGAGAAACACTGGAGGAAGTCTGGGTGGGAAGCAATGAGGACCTGGACATTGGTATTGGAAATAGAAGAGATTGCCCATAGAAAGCATTACAGTAATACAATTTCCCCTTTCTCCTAGTCTGCTTATTTTTTATCTATTTATTCAGCTAAACAAATGAACCAATGTTTTATTGAATACCTAAGATCTTCCAAGGCCATGCTTGATACAAAGACTACAAATCCCAGTGTTTGGTCCTCAAGGTGTTGAGGGACCGAATGTAGCTAATGAGTAAGGATAAGTCAAGGTGACAATGTGTTGAGCCTGGGTGACAGAAAGAATAATAAATAGAGAAAAATTTTCAGCTTTTGTCTGTGTGATGATTTGTGCTTCTTTATATACAGTAGCCTCGTAATTACCAAGGTAAGCAGAAGCCATGATCTTTTTATTTTTAAATATTTACTTTTATTTTTTTATTATTAAGGTATCTTTGATATACACACTTATGAAGGTTTCACATGAAAAACAATGTGGTTACTATATTCACCCATATTATCAAGTCCCCCCCACACCCCATTGCAGTCACTGTCCATCAGTGTAGTAAGATGCCACAGAGTCACTACTTGTCTTCTCTGTGCTACACTGTCTTCCCCGTGACTCCCCCACACCCCATGTGTACTAATCATAATACCCTTCAATCCCCTTCTTCCTCCCTCCCCACCGGCCCTTCCTGACCCCTCCTCTTTGGTAACCCTTAGTCCCTTCTTGGAGTTTGTGAGTCTGCTGCTGTTTTATTCCTTCAGTTTTGCTTCATTGTTATACTCCACAAATGAGGGAAATCATTTAGTACTTGTCTTTCTCCACCTGGCTTATTTCACTGAGCATAATACCCTCTAGCTCCATCCTTGTTGTTGCAAATGGTAGGATTTGTTTTCTTCTTATGGCTGAATAATATTCCATTGTGTATGTGTACCACATCTTCTTTATCTATTCATCTACTGATGGACACTTAGGTTGAGAAGCCATGATCTTTATGATCTTTTACATATTGTACATGTTCCCTTCCCCATGTAATTTTTTTCGGGCACTAAAAATTTGAAATTCTAAGAATTAGATATTTTCATTTCATTTCTATTTAGGGAAATGAAAAAGAAAAAGCTTCCAAGTGACTCAGGGGATTTAGAAGTGATAGAGGGAAAAGACAAAGAAAAGGAAAATGCTCTACACATGGAAACTCATCAGAGCACAAGCAAAAATGTCGCAGCTGTGCAGCCAATGAAGCGAGGACAGAAGGTAATAAAACGGGGTGGACTGCTAAAGTTACTATTATATGGTTTATAAATGAAGTTGTGAGTTTCCTCTTCTAATTTTTTTTCATTTAATTTTTTAAAGCTTCAGTAAAACAAGATGTAGGTAAAATTGTGATAATCCTATGTGACGCCTTTGAAAATTAAAAGATACAGAATTTAGGGATCGTAGAGATTGCTGTTCTGTGTTCCTTTAAGGTGGTCTAGACAGAAGCTCTCATTTTACGTAGAAGAGGAGTAGGAGATTGTGATTTGCCAGAGACACTCAGCTAGTAAGTGGGAGTGCTAATCCTTATTGATAACTTAACTTAGTAGTTTCAGTTACTAATGCAATTTTGGTTAGAGTTCTTATTTATTTTATCAAAGGTGGGTGATGAAGAGATAGTGAATATAGAATATACATTTTAAAATACTGTTGCAAATGTAAAAAAGAGGGGATTGTGAACTAATATATCAACGTATCTTTATAAAAGTGAAATCCTTTGAAATCTTAATAAAGACCATGTTTTATTATCTTTCCTCCATCCGTAGTAGTCAGAATTTCCTGTTTTTTTCCAATGGGCCCCAAATAAATGAAGGATGTAATACACATATAAAGGGAAGAATATAAATTCTCCCCATATTAATATGAAAGTCAACATGACTAATCAGAATTGAGATTTTTAATTAACTTGATAAAATAATTCTAAAGTTCATTTGAAACAGTAAATCCTAGAGAACAGCTAAGGAAATCTTGAGAAAGACTTTTGAGGAGGTATTTCCCTACTAGGTGGCAAAACATTTAATGTTAGAATTATTAAAACACAATGGTATTAACATAGGAACAACCAGATAGAAAAAATGAAACAATAAAAATCTAGGCACAGGACCATTGATTATATATTTAAAATTTTAATATGTGATAAAATAATATTACAGATTGGGAAGGTATGAAATATTAAAAATTAGTGTCTAGTCATGTTTAAAAAATACTAAAATAAATTCAGGGTGGAGAAAAGAACCATCAATAAAATTGCAAGACAAATTGAACAAAGGGGAAAAAAAGTAATATAAAAAATGCTTATGTAAATAAGGGGAATTTTTTCACCCACCAGATTAGTAGATAATGTATATTCAGTCATTCAGGAAATGTTTGAGTGCATACCATGGGAATTACCAGCAAAAGTCCTAACAACACATCTACACTTTGACCCAGCAATTCTACTTTTAGGAATTTATCCTAAAAAAAAAATCATGTGGATGATTAATATATGATATAAAATAATAAATAATATGGTGCACTTATGCAGTGAACTATTTTACAGATAGTTTTAAGTTCCAAAGCAAATCTTGGTGGAATTTTTAAATTAAAATACACTAAATTTTTTGTTTGTGGAAAACTGTCATCTTCAGAAATCTTCCCCACATTGAGTCTTCCTGTCCATAAGTATGAATTATAATTATGTAAGAATATTTTATATTCTTCAATAAAGATATATTTTCCCCTAGAGTCTTACTCATCTATTCCTTATTTTTCTTTTTATAAATGGTATATTTTTAAAACATTCACTTCCTAGTTATTGCTGGTATGTGGCCAATTTTCATATTTGATCTAGTAAGAGGAAATACTATTGAATATTTTAATACCTCATGTGTAGGCAGTCATATTATCTGCAAATAATGGCTTTTTCTTTCTAATCCTGATATCTATTACTGTTATTCTCACATTATTTCCAATGGTTCAAACATCAGTACAGTGTTTCACAGAAATGGTATTAGCCTAATAATTTGAGTTTGTGAGGTTTTCAAGTACTAATTACATTTATTTAGTGATTAAATCATATCAACTTTTTTTGAAGTTGGTTTTCCTAACTTAACATTTTCCAAGAAACTTTTCACTTCATCAGGTTTTCCATTTCTTGGTTCAGTTTATTGGTAATATTTACTTTATTCTCAACACTAATTAGAATTAACAAAGTACATCCTTGTTAATTACATTAAAGGGACTGTTTCTAAGGTTTTTTATCATTGTGGGATGTTTCCTATGGGTTGTTGGTAGACATCCTTTAAGAAAGGTTATTTTTACAATGATGAGTTAAATTTTATTGAATGCTTTTTCTGCATTATTTTTCTCCTTCAATCAGTTAATCTGGGAAATTACTTGGAAAAAATATTAAATTGGCCTCTAATTCCTCATACTTTGCCTTGTTTGGGTATCTAGGTTATACCAGTTTCATAAAATAAGTTTAGGACTTTTCCCTCCTTTTCTGCACTCTAGAACTTTGTGAAGTGATTGATTATTCCTTGAAATTTAATAGCATTTGCTTATAAAATTGGGCCTAATAATTTGAGTTTTGTGAGTAGGTTTTCAAGTACTAATTACATTTATTTAGTGATTAAAGGTACATCATATCTGTTTTTTTGAAGTTGGTTTTCCTAACTTACATTTTCCAAGAAACTTTTCATTTCGTCAGGTTTTCCATTTCTTGGTTCAGTTTATTGGTAATATTCATTTTATTCTCAAGATTTCTTTGAGGCATAATGTACATTTAGTAAACCACAAATTTTGTACAGTGAATTTTTACACAACACATATGTGTGAAACTACCACCCAGGTCAAGACTCTTGAACATTGTGGGTACTCCAAAATGCTCTTTTTGCCTTTATATAAATATCCCCAGCAGAAAGAAAATGCTATTCTTACTTTAATCACTGTAGATTATTTTGCCTGTTTTGGACTTTATATAAAAAGAATCCTATGGTATGTATGCTTTTGTCTGGCATCTGTCAACATTGAGAGTCATCCATGTTTGTATGTAACCGCTTCATTTGCATTACTAAATAGCATTCCATTGTATGACTGTCACAGTTTATATCTGTTAGGTCCACAGATGTGCATTTTTGTTTCGTTGTGTATAGTTAGGAATGATATTGCTGGGCTAGAGTGTACATGTTGTTTGGCTTTAGTAGATATTACCAGTTTAGTAGATTTTATCAAACAGGTACTGTCCATTTCCCACCAAGCAGTATATCAGAGTTCCAGTTGCTCCATGTCCTGACATTTGATATTGTTAGGTTTTTTTCTAGATCATTCAGGTGTGTATATACTGAATTATTAGGCTGGCTTTAACTTCGTGTCCCTGATAACTAATGATACTGAGCACTTTTTTCACGCTTATTAAACCCTTGAATATCCTCTTGAAGTGCCCATTTTAAAAATTTGGATCACCCAGCTTTCTCATGATGTATATAGGAGTTATTTGAAATCCTGGATACAAGCCTTCTCTTGGATATATGTATAACAAGTAGTTTTTACATTTTGAGTCTTGCTATTTTCACTTTTTTAATCGTGCTTTTGATGAGCAGCATTTGTTTATTTTAGTGAAGTCTGATTTATCAGTCTTTCTTATATATGTGGTTTTTTTGTTTGTCCTGTATAAAGAAATCTTCAACATTGTAGAAATTTATTATTTGGACCCCAGTTAAGACTAATTAATACAAAATTCTTTGGAAGTGAGGCCTAGATGTCTTTAGTTTAAAAAACTACTGAGGTGATTTGGGATGTGTAGCCAGAATAATGAATCATTAGTTTAGTCTTATGAGCCTCTACAATAAGTACCCACCTTAGTTTTGCTGTCTTATTTGCTCTTCCTTCCTGTATATATATCCTGATTCCAACCAAATGAAATGACTTGCTAATTACTAACTACTTTGTCTGTCTTTACCTCATCACCTTGCCTTTTCTATATTCCCAGGTACTATAAAATTGATTTCCTTTAAGGTTAACTTTCAAATTCTGCTTTATTTCTTCCCCATAGTTCTTGCTTAAGCTGGAATAAATGTCTCTAAATTATCTTAGAAATAATTTGTTTACATTTAGAATATGTTGCATTCATTTATCTTTTTCCTTATATATCTTCTTTTTCCATCAGATGGTTAATCCTTGAGGGTGAGGACTGTTTTATCCATCCTATTTTTTAGCCCCCATATTGTTTAGTATAATGGTACCTTGCTCAGTAAGTATTTTTGACAGAGAATTAAACAAGTACCTTTTCTTTACAAATATTTGTTGACATTTTTTTACTGTTGAATTTTTTCAACCAAGATCTTTTGATTTGTAGAGCAAAATGAAAAAAATGAAGGAAAAATACAAAGACCAAGATGAAGAAGAACGGGAACTCATCATGAAATTGCTGGGCGTAAGTAACATCTAAAAACATTTTTTCTTCTGCTTTTAAAGAAGCATCCAGACCACTGCCTGTCATATGACAGGCATTAAATACATTTTTGTATTCAATTTTGTATTCAATACAATATTGAAAATACTGATAATATTAACTGGTTTTTCCCTGTGAATTAAAGTCTGCAGGTTCAAACAAAGAAGAAAAAGGGAAGAAAGGGAAGAAAGGAAAAGCAAAGGATGAACCAGTGAAGAAACAGCCCCAGAAACCTAGAGGTGGACCAAGGGTTTCTGACAGCATAAAGAGAGAAGCTCCATCTCTTGAGGTTATAACCCATGAGTTACAAGACATGGTTGTAGATGATCCACATGATGACAAGGTAGGGCTACGACTCACAGGGGCTTCGGGTGACCAACTATCCCAGGGTTCCCAGAACATGAGACTTAGGGCACTATGGTTAGTGGCAAGTCATCTTAGAAATACAACCTGAGAGACTAAAATTGCAGTATATAAGAACAAAAATAGTACTGATAGCTGACAAAAAGTTTACCATTAGCCTTTAGAAAATAATTTATAGAGAGGCTTTATGATTCTGGTGGGAACTTAAAATAAGACAAATGATTGGTATTGTCTTAAAAATGAGTAGAAAATAAATTTGTATTTATCTAGGTTTTTCTATAGGAAATGTTTGAAGTGACTGCACTGTGAAAGCACCCCAGTGCCATGGCTGCAAAGTCAGTGAGATGACATTTTTACAGTTAAGATGGTCTTTCTAGCAAACTGAATACAGCAAACCCAGGCTTAAGTACATGTCTTGGCAGGAATATACCTCTTGAAATTCTGAGCAAAGAATTTATTGTTCAATAAATCAGCAGATTATGATTCAGCCTGTGTATTTATGGCAGTTAAAGCTTTGGTTAGAATTTTGTGCTCCATTCATTAAGGTAATGCTTGTGGGGATTCTGAGTGTATCACTAGCTTTTTCCCTGTGCTGAACAGTCTTATTGTCTAGTAATATTAAAATTCATCTCGATACTCAAATTTTTACACTAATTTTTTAAGTTCTTCTGTAAGCCCTATTCTCATAAATACCCATTAAAAGTTCTAACCATGAGTATTCTTTCCCAGTTAGGTTATCTCCAGAGTTTTTAATGTAAGCAGACAGAATTAGACTTATCTTAGTATGTGAAAAATTTATCCTAAAACTGTTGAACAGACTAAACAGAAGTTCTGCTTGCCAGACTTCTTCATTTTCTTTTCCCCTGGAAGACATATCAAGCTTAGTTGTCATTTTAAATTGCGCATATAACATTCACTGCTTTAGCATATACTCTACATGAAAGTCGTTTTTGTTGTCTTTAAACTTCAGAGAACAATCCTTTTTCTCTTTGAATGACATTGCTTTCTGAACTGTTAGACATACATATTAATTCACTCAGTCTTGGGACACTGAAGAACACGATCTTGGGGTCCCTATCCTGTGGCTTAGAAGTGAGTCTTGTTACATCACTTTCTTTCCTCATGGTTTTTAACAGTGTGGAAATTTAATTTAAATTATGGCTAACTTTTAAAATTTTATGTTTGGAGCAGGAAGAGCAAGATCTGGATCAACAGGGAAATGAGGTATGATTTTGTGTTGGGGGTCCCTACTACAACATTCTGCAATCCAGTTCCCAGAATATTTGACACACAACTTCTAACTAATTAAGTCCATGACAAGAACTACAGGCTCTGGAGTCACACATTCTGGGTTTGAATTCCAGCTTCGCCCCATGGAACTATAACCTTGGAAACATTTTTTGTGCCTCAGTTTCATCACTGAAGAACAGGGATAGTAATTGTCTCTACCAGGAGGGAGTTGCTTTGAGAACTAAGATGAGCATGTAGGAAAAGTTCACGGCACATAGTAAACATTGTACAGCAGCACCAAGCATGTTGTCCTAAATCTAACTTTACTCATCTTAAATAAATGGCAGTGTTATAGGCAGCCCACCAAATGCAAACTCTAAGAAGCCCTAGGATTTCTCCTTAAGAACAGGCAATAGAGAAGGCTGTTCTAGCCCAGGGTTTCTCAGTTTTGGCATTATTAACATTTGGGGATGGATAATTCTTTATTTTGGAGAGCTGTCCTATTCCTGGCCTTACCCACTGGATGTCGGTATCACTCTAGCCCTGCCCCCATCTCCCAGTTGATGACAAAAAATGTTTCCAGATATTGACCAGTGTCCTCTGTGGGCAAAATCCCCCAGTCAGGAAGCACTGGTCTAGTCAGAGCGTCAATCCCCTTTCCCTGTGATGGGTTTCAGTCTATCTGTGGTCATTATTGTGCATCATTTTAATCCATTAGTATTCTTCTGCAACTCAAGTAATATCCAACAACTTTTTTCTCACTCTCCTAAAAATGGTTCTACAAGCACCATTTTGAAAATCATTCTCATTTCTCATTATGCTAGGCAAAAATAAGTATAAAGAATATATATTTAAATACCATTGGTCTTAAACCCTTTGGAGCTATAAAGCAGAGCTTAAGACTATGTCTATCAGAAAAGTATAAAAATATGTTGAGATATTTATTTGTTTTAGTTCTTTTTTAGGACAGATATAAATTACATTTATAATTGTTTTTGTTTTCCCTTTTTAGGAAAATTTGTTTGACTCTTTGACAGGGCAGCCACATCCTGAAGACGTGTTACTGTTTGCCATCCCGGTCTGTGCCCCATACACCACCATGACGAACCACAAGTAAGTCACCGCTGGCTCCCTCACAGCAGCTCACACAGCAGGACGGAGGCATTATTTTGTTATCTCTATTTACTAACACATGCAATTCCTTTTTAAAGATACAAAGTGAAACTTACTCCTGGAGTTCAGAAAAAGGGGAAAGGTATTTAAAAATCATTTTTTGAATTACAATTTTAAGTATTTCTTGACTGAAAAAAAGTAGATTCTCCTATGTTCTACTTTCAGCTGCAAAAACAGCCTTGAATAGTTTCATGCACTCCAAAGAAGCAACAGTAAGAGAAAAAGATTTATTCCGCAGCGTAAAGGTAAAGTATTCCTGTGGAACTCTCTGGATGTTGGTGGTGCAATTAAAAATGTTAGCAATTATGGTTTCCTATTTTTTGTTCTGGCTTTATTTAGTAGGTGCCAACTCTATTGTTTTGGGAGGAAATGCTGTATTACTAGAAGCAGTATAAAATGTAATTTCAGGTGAAAATGTGGGGAATATCTTTGACAGCAGAGGATATATAACTGTCATAAAAGAAACGTGACTGACCTTATAGAATGTGAATATGCTCAGCAATTCTCTTTTCTTAGGACACAGATTTGTCAAGAAACATTCCTGGCAAAGTGAAAGTATCTGCACCCAATCTTCTGAATGTAAAAAGGAAATAGCGGAAGTGAAATCCTAAAATATTTGAGATGAGCCAATTTTATCGCCTTTTGGAGGTTCAGAGATGAAAACACCATGTAAGGAGACTTTCACATTTAGAAATGAACTAAATGGGAACACTGTCTACAACAGGATTTCATAAAATATTTGTGGGCAGTTACGTGCTAATTGTATACATCTGTAGTTCTACATTCTCTTGAAATTTATTAAGTATTCATTTCATGTTGTAAAGAAACCAAATAGTGAAGTGGCTCAGTTGCTTAGACTGCTAACTTGGTTGTCTGCTGTATATAATATATAATATAAGCCGATCACAAGTTTTCTTTTGTTTTTCCTGGTGGTGGTTGGAGCAGTTAAGCACTTAGGATTAAGTCTTGAAAATCCTAAGTACTGAGCAGATTTCCTTCTGTCTTTACTTATCAAAAAAATCAATCAGACTAGACTTAAAATACAGGTAGTTCCCATGACTCAGCTTAAGAAAGAACACAGAAGAAATTCGTGTTGATCATTTCCATGCATTTATACACCTTCACTTTTCATCTTAGTATTTTCCTTGTTATCTCATTCAGTTCCACACTGTTTTAGTTTCCACCTCTAGTACCAGAAGCATGTTACAGAGTACCTGAGCCTAAAACATAAAATTGCACTTTTAGGCTTACCAACTAAAGACTCCTGACCCAGGTTTCTGCTTCTGTCTCCTTAACAGAATGGAGAATAAAGTTGTACATTATTTCCATTCTTTTATGAGCTACAAAAGTCTGTTAATTTTTAAATGATTAGACAACAGTCTATATCAACATGACTGCATGCCCCAGCCCCTATACCAAAGCATTAAGATCAAACTACTAAACAGCTGTTGGTCCTTACAAAATTTCTTTTGCCAGCTTAGTCCTATTGAGTATGTTTTCTCCATTTGAAATTTATAAAAAAAGCAAACATTATGTAGCCTAGTGTTGTAAATACAACGTAATAGACCACTCTTGCTATTGAAAAAAAATCTAAAACATTAATGTTTTTAAAAAATAACTTTTTGCCATTTTGATAATGAAAGAATAATTACTATAATGTTCCTATAGATACACATCCTGAAGTTACCAAAAAGGAAATATAATAACCATTCCTTGGGATAAAAAGCTTAAGTATTAATTTTCTTTTGCTTTAATAGAGGACAGTTACTACTGGTGTTAAATACATTTATTGTAAACTTTAGACACAAAAATAGGTTCTCTAGGCCATTCACATGCACATTAAAACCAACAAGCTGCACACTACCACAATGCATGTATTATACAAATGCTGCCATTCTGTGAGGTTTACAGAATTGCTGTCCATGCAAGATGATCAGAGGCATTATCTTTGAAGCCTTAAGATCCAGAAGTGTTGTTACTCCCAAACCTCTGATTAACACTGTGAAGTAAGTGTTTTGGAAGGCAGTTCCACGAGTTGGCTAACATTTCTTTAAAGCAAATGACTGCTTCTAAGCTTAGCCTGAAAGTGGACAAGGAAAGAAAAATAACTTCAGTTTGCTGTTTAGAAGTACATTCATTTGAAGAACTACAAAAACAAAAAACAAAACCCATTTTCTTTAAAGATTTTCATAGGAATTGGTTAGTTGCTTCAATGAAGGCATGGTCGTACCCTTAAGTTGTCCCTAAACCTGGTTTTTCAAGAGCACTAATTTAAACTGTTAGGAAACACAATTTAAAATAAGCTAAGGACCAAGTAAAAAGTTACTTACCTTACAAGAGATTTTGGTTGAACAGAAAATATAAGTATTTCATTACTGTGTGCCTGAAAAACAGAGAGGAAGAACACAAAAAAGCAAGTTCTTCCCAAGGAGGCCTCAGCAGTGTTACAAGGCGGCCTTTAACATAGGGTAGTATACTTACAGCTCTGTGATGGACAAGAAGGTTATTGGCACACCCACCAAAAACAATTACTTCTCCTTCATTACTGGCACAGGCTGTATGCCATAATCTGGATTTAAAACAGAAGTTTATTTAAAGTCACCCAAAACATCAAACTGATAATCTACACTATAGAATACAGCTGATGACATAAAGACTAGAAATCTTTAGTTCAGATGTAAACATCATGGTGAGAAGCAATTACGTTAAGGAAAGGCAGCAAGAGCTAGAAAAATCAGTGTCTTTAACTGGATGTTACTGTTTTATATATCTCTGGCTCAGTCTTAATTTATGCAATGAGGGTTTGATCTTAAAGATCTGTCCTCCAGGTCTTTGTTAGCAATAAAAATCTTACAGGAGATAAGTGGTAGATATATGCACCCCCCCCCTTTCCATAGCTGGGGCCAACTGGCCTTAAACTTCCAAGGGATGCTGAATCTGCCTAGGTAAACAGAGTGTCTGAGAGCCTGGTATTCTATGGAGAGAATTTCTGTGCCAAATGAAGTGTTAGTGGCATGACTCTACTTCGAGGCTTGGAGAAAAAAAAGCTGACATATCTAAATGTGCTTTGAACACCAATTCTGACTATATCATTTCCTTTAGAAAAATAACTATCAATGTTTACTATACTCTTCTTTTTGGATGACTTGATTTCTTAATCTTTGTTTTATAGTGCTACTGTATGTCTAATTGAAAGTCCTTGATTTTATCCCCTCTGTGTACATTGTTTCAGGTATTGAAATTCTCTCCTTTCCTGTTCCTCTTTCTTAAATGACATACCTAGATGCAAACAAACTCACATGGGTAAAGAGCTTGATGATAAGTTTATATCAAAAATTTTATGATGAAGGAAAGCAAAAATCAAAAGTCCAAACACATTTTCATACACGGATGACAGAAAAGGAAGCAGGTGACACTTAGATAACATTGGTTTTCTTTTCTTTCAAAAAGGGATGATGTTAAACTTAGTGAATGCTAGGATTTTTTCAAATTAAGAATGAGAGATTTAATGCAACCAAAAATTTCTCAGTCATTACCAGTCTTGTACATGTCTATGGACCTCATTTATTCAGTGTAAGGGTTACCTTTTAAACAGTTCATACCTTGGTTTTTCAGTATAGGGATGATTAAACTGTATCCATTCATTTTTACTGATGCAGTAAGTCCAAGCATCACCTGATCGAAACAAAGAAAAAAGAGCTATGAGGTAGTTATTCTGTCAATATAACATTAATATTTAAAGGGCACAGCTTTAGCAAGAAAGGTAATTAATCAGATTGTGAGTAAATACAGAAAGAATATTTTGTTTTTATTCTCTGCAATTAAACAGGTAAGCCATTTGCGTTTTATAGTGGGACTTTAAGTGCTCCAGGTCATTTCTTTACTGGACAGAATGGATGTATGTCATAGTAGAAAACAATTGTGTTGTATGATCAAAATTAATAACAAACCTTCCAACCAACCCTATAGCCTTCTGATACATCTAAAATTGATTTTTTTCAGCTATTTGTATATTATATATATACAATGATTCCTTAGCATATTTTTAAAAGACTTACTTAGTGGCTGTTTATCAGTGGTAAATCCTCCAAAGAGAAAGAGATGATCTGAAGAAACTGGTGTTAGTGAATGCCAAGATCGGCCAACTGGGCATATGCCTTGTGGAATTCTGAAAATAATAGCTAAGTTACAATATCTATATTTAAAAACAGCTGCTGTATTTAAGGCAGAGAAATACTGAAGTTTTCCTTTAAAATGTATATGAACTTATGAAAAAAGAGACCTTAAAAAAGGCTTCTTGGTATTAACATTTTCAACAAACACTGAGCACATGCTGTGTGCTAAGAACACAGTTAATGGAAACTGGAAATAAAAAAATAAAGTTCCTTATTTAAGGATCTAGTAATCATGTCTATTTAAATTCATACTTACAGAAAATTTAAGCAAGTACAACATAAAAGAAAAAAAACACTGAAATTAAAAAAAAAAATTATCTGAGGTGATACCTACAATTCATTCCACTCCCATGTATCCAAATTAAGATAGTGAAGATCATTCATTCTAGCATCCTAAAAAAAGAAAATTAAGTCGTTATCATGTTGAAAAATTCAAAAACAAGTCATTGAAACTGTGCATACTCACTCGGTATCTACCTCCAAACACAAAGCCTTTGTTTCCCACAGTCGCACAGGCATGAGCAGCGCGGGGTGAAGGGGCTTTACCCTGTCAAAGTCAGAAAAGCAACTTAGTGAATTAAGTGACCTTACTAGAGTCTTCCCTGGATGTGGGATACTTTTGTAGATACTTAAGATTTTGCAGATACTTAAGCTCTTAAGCTGAACTGTAGACTTCTGGTCATGTAGTACTAAAGGCTGGTTACCAGAACTGGGAATTTTAATTTCATATTTTTGAGAGGTATTACTGAATGGGCTAGTTAATATAATAGAATGCTTGCTTTATTTTTCTTTTAAAATAAAAGCTAGCACATTATATGACATCTGTGTCAGAGGAAAAATAAATCTAATATTTGAGTAATTTGAATTCCAATCTAGTGTTAGGTCATTTAGTTACAACAATACCACTTACCACCTGTTAGATAACAGATGGTCAGTTAGTCTCTACATTCACTGAACTTTTCTGAATTCTAGACTCCTTGGAGAATAATAAAAGCTATGGGTAAGAAAATAACAGGAATGAACTGCCAGTTTTACATCACCTCCCAACTCCCTTTCCTCCTCTAAGTGGCCTTGTTTTATCACTATTCTTCAGTAACTCACGGTAGTTATAGGCTGGCTCCAGATAAATGTTTCAGTGTCTAAAATATGTACATGATCATTCCATCCTCTTGGATGACTTGAATTCTACAGAAAATAAGAATCTGAGTTACTTTACAGATGTTTGTAAAATTATTATATATCCTTTGATTAAACAAGGCAAAATGAACAAAACTATTAGCAAACATAAAGTGTAAAATTTTAACATAGTAAGTGGCCTACATGCAAATATAAAACGTATCTTACCCAAAAAGATGTTTCATCAAATTCAAAAGTTCCCAATACTTTATCTTCAGGTAAATATCCATACCCTCCAAAAAATATTAACCTGTTTGATAAAAACCGAGATACCAAACATTCAAACATCCACAGTTAGGATACAAAAAAATTTTCATATTTTGTAATATGCTATGAGTTGAGAAGGCACACTTGAGTATAGAAAAATACTTATTCAAATACTAATGGGTAACATAGCTAATAACTATGTCTTTTGCTATGTTAAGTGCTTTATGTATTTGTTTAATCCTTGTGTGGGCTCTAGAAGGTATGTTCCATAGTTACTCTGTTATTGGCTAAGTATCTTACTGGCAGACCACTTCCCACATAAAAACCCAAACCAATATTGTTTCTAACTCACTTGTTTTTATATACCCAGACACCAAGTTTGTCCTTTGATGACGGGGGAATTCCTTGGCAATCAATTCTTTCCCACTGTAATACTCTGTCTGTAGACCTTGAATCCAGCATGTAGAACTGTCAGAAGCAATGATTTCAGTTAGATTTGGTTATGTGAAAGAAATTCAACCTTGGCATTTAATTTTATTGTGATTTATGACAAGAAGAATGTCATCTAATTCAGTGCTACTAAAAGTGTTAACTACAGACTGGTTGCCAGTCTGCAAACTGTTACTGGTCTGAGTCTAGACTGGTCTGAGTCTAGGGAAGGAACTTGTGCCAGAATATGTCACTAAGTACCCTGTTCAGTTCACTAACTTCTTCCCTATAGCCACACCTTTTTGACGGAAGCATAGTAAGTAGTGTGTTGATTTATATTCTGTGCCTTAGGTAGGCACTTTGAGTTGTACTAATCTAATTTATGGGTATCAGGATGGTTTTACCAAAAAAGTCAGACTTAGCAATTTCACGTTCAAATTCAGTTTAAGAAAGATGTTTTAAAGTGCCTGCTTAACTCTAGGAGCCAACGATAAATCCTAAAAGATTAAGCATTGGTTTGTTTCAAAGCGTTCACATCCAGGTACTTGAATAAATTTGACCATTATATATGTGTTTTTACTTCTCTTAAGACTCCTAAGCTTCCTCCCAATCAAAATACTCAACCCTAGGCATTTGACATACCAGCTACTACCATCTCTCTCCAGCCACCCCCTAAAGCTACAGCTTCTCTTTCCCAAGCTTCCTTATGTTGTGTTGTTTTTTTTTAATAATACACAGTTGTAAAATACATGGCTCTACAACAACCTATAGCAGTGCCTCACAAAATCTTTTAATCACAGAACCCTTTCTTCAAACAAAATCTTAAGCAAAAGCTTAGTATTAATATATAAAGATAAAAGTGGAGCTTGGCACTTCATGAACAAGATGTATTTGCTTTTACCTCTGCATCTTGATACCTTTATTTTGGCTACCTCTTCCAATTGCATGATTCAATTCAAGCATCACCGCTTGAGTGACGACTTCCCTTCAGAGTCAACAGTATTTACTGAGCGATTACTATGAACCAGGCTCTGTGTATCTTTATCATATGCTACTGAAATCGTTTACTTGTATGTGTCCCTTCTGGAATGTGAGCCCCTAGAGGTGGGAACTGTTTCACTCATCTCTGTCTGTAATGTCTACCCAAGTGCTCAGCATAGAAGGTGCTTGTTATAAAGTTGCCAAATAAATGCATTTATAAGAAACTATGTATATCACACACCCCTTCCTGACTGACTTCACCTCTCTCTCTTACTGGCTTGACAGAACAACTTGTATCTTTTTCCTATTTGGGAAAAACATGGACAAGGTCTGAACAACAACAGCACCTTATAGCACCATATTATAGAAATGTTAGTATATAAAATTTTGTCAGTGCTAATTTATACACATAGCTTAGCGGAGGTCAGTTGTTTTACCCTGCCCCCCATGATTATATCTTGTTTTCATTTAGTCTACTAATACTCATCTAATACTCAGGGTTTTAAGAGAACAGGTAGCTGCAAAAAACACAGAAACAACCTAGGCAGTTACTACACACAGGTTACCAACCAAAATTGATTTTACAAAAGGCCTAGGTAAATACAGCCTCCTAAATAAAATACTAAAAATGCCCATTTACCATAACCAAGTACATATTTTTTTTTAACCTGGGCCAAGAATAAGTATGGGCTAACCTTAGAAATCTGAAGTCTGAAAAAGAATAGAATTGCCTTGCACCATAATCCTTAGAAACACTAACCTTATTCGTATTGCCTCTTGAATGGTGTCCGCCAAACAAGTACAGCACCCTGTCTACACATACAGCGCAGCTTCCTGACATAGAAGGAGGAACATCTCCTTCAGTGTTAATTTTTTTCCTGAGGGGGAAAAACTGAATGTAAATAAGTTTCCTAAAAGGGAGAAGCTCATTTTTCTTCTAGTTGTATCCCACAATAAAGGAAGAAAATAAAATGAGCTGATTAGATAATGTCTAGGGCATCTAATAATTCTAAAAGTAATTCACAGAGTAAGTTTTTCCCTCTTTACCCATTGCATAGGCCTTGCCAGCTGGCCCTACACAGGCAGGAAGAGAAGTTCTGGAAGCCTAAGTCACACTTTAATATTCTAGCAGCACAGCATTTTATGTTTCTCAAACTAAATTGTTTACTTACATGGCCATAAGTGGTTGTTTTGTTTTTTGAGTGGGCCAGAAACCCCAAAAGGAAAGGTAAACATCCCAGTGCTGACAGATTACTCAATAGGTGTTTTCTATTCAAATGAATAGCTTTTATCTGTTCAGATGAACCTGATTCAGACCTTATGTTACACTATGGACAGTTAGTGCTTACTACAGGCCAGGCCCTCCTCTGAGTGCTTCCTATGTTTGAACACATCCTGAATCTAAAGCCTAAGAAATCTAAGATTCAAAATATTAATGGGACACGACACTTAAGGTCTTCTGCCTTCAATGTCACTTTATGTATACTAAGCTTTAAGTTTTGGTAGGCTTATCTTTGAAAAATATATGAGGCTGAATCCAAAAAAAAAAAGTAGAACTCCCCTATTAAAGGAATACTATTATAAGTTTCCAATTCTCTAGAAAGATTAGCAAAGAGCTCAGATTAACACTGATTTGCTATCTACAGAAATAATACTTAAATTTTTAGTTTAATTCATGAAATCAAGTGGCACTACTGTTCTTCTAGTTCTGAGATATGCAAAATATGTACAGCACAAAGTTCTCACAGTGCGAACCATGGGGAAGACTATATAAACCCCCCAAATACAGCATCTTAGCATTTGTGAAAATCACATCACTTTGCCAAAGACATACTCTTGAGTACTACTGTTAAAAGACTAGCAAAAAGTTGTTTCAGAATATCCCCCTTTTGTATGGAAGGCAAATTTATTTTTTTTAATGAAACATACTATTTCAGAGATTTGCATAGAAATTTTAGTGTTAAAACTCATTAAAATAGAATACCAACTTTATTTCTACCAGATAAAATCTAAAAATTATTTTCTCATTTGAGGTAACAATGTAACAGAGACATCTTGCCGGGTGTGTGTATATATACATGGAACTTTTATTACATTTCCATTCTAGGACCTGAAACCTCTACCTCTTTATTTTAATATTACTGTGATGCTTTACAGAGCCCTGAATAGAAATTTCTTCAAAGGTCATAAAAGCATTTAATAATTACTGAACTACTTCTGGCGAGATGCTAAAGTATCTAAGCTTAGCAGCTAAGCTAAACTAGCACAGCATTGTTTTCAGAACATATAGTATCTTTAAAATATTTTATTTATCAGAATGGGTTTTACAGTTTTTCTATTTGCAACCTTATTTGAATTTTTTATTCCCCCTGCATATCCAGTTACCATCTTCCAGTCTCCATGTTGTAGATCCATAGCTCTTCTCTAGGCAAGTAAAAGTCATATAATCCTCTGACTTGATTACTCTAAGAAAAAAAAGAAAAAAAACAAATAAAAAAATAGCTGGTATTCTGAGATGCATGATTGTGTATTTTTCCCATCTTATTTGAGATACTAATGAGAGTTATGAAAAGTTAAATAGGCCTTCAAGTCTATCAAATGCAGAATCCCTTTTACCCCATGCCACATACTTAAAGGTAATGCTTAATAGAGACAGCTCTTAATTTAATTTTGATACAGCAGTCACAGTGGTGCAGGAATTTGAGAGACCTCTGGGAAATCTCTAAGGCCACTTTATCCTGAACAGATGATGCGCCAAATTTCAGCTGCATGACTTCAGAAGAGATTACTTGTGCCATGGTTGGCAGGCTAAAGAAAGGCCTACCTTTAAAGTGCCTGACCCACACTACCACTTGATGCCTCACTTTCTAGCCATTCTTTCCTTTTACCCATTCACTGAAGCAAGGCAGAACTGCAAGTATGCAAATATACAAACATATTATGCAAAATTTTAAGTTCTTTGTTCTCCATTTCCCTTAAGGTAATTAACTCTTTAATAGAATGAACTACCACATACCAGCATGAGCTGAGTGCTCTCCATGGATTCCTCTATTTAATCCTAACAACCCTAAAAGACAGTTCATGATACAAGACAGGTTTTTTGTTGTTTTTTAACAGAGCTAAGTAATTTACTGAAGGTTACTTGGCAAGTAACAGTGGAACCAGGATTCCATCTCCTTTCCCTTAATTTGCAACTTCAACCACTGCCTGACCTCTCCAACCTTTAAGCCTCCCTGGCCACTTTTTGAACAATGTCAACATACAGTAAACAATGAAGGTTCACTGAGAATGGGTGTCAGCGTCCAGTAAGCTTGAGTATTATGCAGAAAAGGCGTAGCTGGTCATTTCTTTCCACTCTACCACTTAAAGAGAAAGGCTGGAAGCAAGACAGCAGCAGGCTGACTCAGATCAGCCTGGCCTGGAAGGAACACTGACTAATGTATAGGAGGCTACAGTTCATTGCCCTTAATCTCCAAGGGCTTCCTGTGGCTACGTCTCAGGGTTCTAGACAAAATATGGTACATAGCCTGTATTAAATTACACACTTCATTGATCATTCTTCCCTACCTAGGCTTCCAGGCCCTCAAAAACTCACCATCAGGAATCTCCCACCCTGACAAGCCTCCCTCTCCCCAAGCCTAAAGAAAAGTCCCCTTCCCTCAGTGCTGATTTGTACAAACAGAATTATGAATAAAAGTAGTTTTAGTAGCGGGGGTGGGGGGGGTGGGACACGGGGAAGGCAGTATAACACAGGGAAGACAAGTAGTGATTCTATAGCATCTTACTACACTGACGGACAGTGACTGCAATGGGGTAAGTGGTGGGGACTTAATAGGGGGAGTCTAGTAACCATAATGTTGCTCATGTAATTGTATATTAAAAATAGCAAAATAAAAAAATAGTTTTGGATTTTAGTGTGATTGACCAACAGCTTTTCTACAAGGGAAATTATTAAGGGTCACCACATACCTACCCCATTCCTCCTCCTACCAAATACCATGCTCTTAATACCTACTTATTGGAGGCTGAGGAAAACATTTATTAATTAGGATTGGCAAAAAACAACTTGTGGTTAAACCAAATGAAGTAACCAGGCCAGCTATAGCAATTTATCCCAACTCTTTCGAGAGTCATTTCAAAAGTGGTCAACTATGATCAGGTCAGCTGTACTATAAGCTAAAATCTATTACCAGTCATCAAGTCATTGAAGACACAGGTGTAGTGGATTAGACTGCAAATCTTTGTAAGACCAAAAGGGACTAAAAAGTTTTTTTGATAGGAATGGATCACAGCCACCCCAGCAAATGAAACAAGACAATTCCAGAATGTGGAGTATTACTGGGAAATTAAAAGCAAAATGGCAGAACTAGAGAGCAAAGTATAACTAGGAGACACTTGGTTAGGATTCCCAGACAGAGGTCAAGAAATAACTGGCTTTAAACTGGTAATTGATCACAGCGTCTATGATCAGCGGTCAAAGAGCTGCACTTATAACTGCCGCTGTTGCCTTTTTGGTTATTGGTCGAGCGTTTCCATTAATTTTCTTAAGGGCTTTTTTTTGGGGAAAAATTCCAACCCTAAAGAAACATAGACTTGACATGTTCAAACAGCAGTGTGGGGGCCATCTGCAGAGAGGTAGCTGGGACCCTGAACCGGGGGGAAGATTGACTAAGCGATCCCTGTGGCCTTTTGGACGGAATTCCAGGGGGCTTCCTACACCTCCGTCATCCCGTAAGTGGGCAGCAGTACAGGCTGGCCCGGAGCCAAATGACCCCGCCTCCAGGGGGTAAAGTGCCCCTACGATGGTCCGATAAAGGGTGAGTGACGTCGCTGTCACCTCTTACACAACCCTCAGCCCTTTTAAATAAAACGTTTCGTAGCTCTGCACCGCTCGACATGCCCTCCCCCGAATAACGCTCCAGGGTCAAACAGCGAGCCGGGGCGCGCCCGCAGCCGTGGGGGTGGCGGAGAGCGGGCTCCGAGCGCGGAAGGTCGGCGTGACAACAGCCCAGGAGCCTTGGCACGGGTTGGAGGACCCGTGAGCAGATTCCCACTGGCCAGAAAATGGACTAACGGGCGAAGTCGAGACGTGGGGGCGTGGGGGGGGGGGCGCAGCCGCTCCAGCCTTCCCGCCGCCACCCACTGACCTTGTACCCGCCCCAGACGAACATGTGGCGCCCGTCGCTGACGGCTACGTGGCCGCTGCGCTCGGCGGGGCAGGCGAGCTCCGTGGACTCATAGCTCTCGTAGGCTGGCCCCGGCAAGTCGTCCGCTCGCAGATCCTCGTTGCCATCAGCCATCTTGCGGCTACACTTTTGTCTCCAACAATTCCCACAGCCGCGAGGAGGGAAAAGACAAAGGAAAAGGGAGAAAGAAAGGCACGGCGGCGCGAGGCGAGCAGGAGGCGGCGGTGCAGGGGCCGCGCTGGGGCCGCTCCTTCGCGGGTGCGCTCGCGTCCTCCCGGCCCCGCGGGGCGCGCACAGCCTCTCCGCCACCTGCGCAGCGGGGCGCAGGCGGGCGGGGGGCGGCGAGGGCGCGGGGCCGCGGGCAGGACGGGAGGGGTCAGCCTCCAGCCGGTAAGAGCTCCAGCCCGTCCGCCCCGCCTCCCGCTCGCCTCTAGCCGCCCGCGGCCCTTGTTTACGCCGCGGCTGGAACCGCCCGTTCCGCTGACACCGCCCGCCGGATTCCGGGGGCGCGGCGACCAATCAGCGCCTCCAGCGCCCGGTCCTCCCGCCGCTGCCGCCCAACGGCCCGACTCGCGGCTCCCGGGCCAGATCCCCAGCCGCCCTGGTCCTTCCGCGGGCGGCCTGGGCCCGGGGCCTCCGTGGGGCAGGGGAAGGTCCCGCTCTGCCGCGAGACTCCGTCCACTGCGGCCTTGACAAGGTTCTGCTGACGTTTAGCGAGATTCTCGCAAAAAAAATGTTTCTTCCCGAGAGGTTCTTGTTTGAGGAATGTTCTCAAGGGTTCACAGCTTGGAAAGGGGTAGTAAAATTGCTCAACTAGTATGTTTCTCGTCTTCGCCCCTCTCCAAGACAGGGTCAAAGCTCTCTTTCCCTGCGGACACGAGGGGAGGCGCCGCCCATCCCCGCAGGGTCCCAGCCCCGGTCACTCGGCGGCTTCCCGGCAGACGTGACCGCGGTGCGCGCAGCGGCTCCTGGACTTCGCGCACCCAGCTGTGCCCGCAGAGCGGTGCCTGGCATCTCAGCTAGGTTCCAGTGCAGAATAGATCTTAATTTGCCGCTGCGACTTCCTCCCAGTTTGGAAAATTGTGCTCAAAAAGTTTTTCGGAAACCATCACTGCCCAGTCCTTCGGGGAGGATCGCGAATCTAGTTCACACAATTTTCTCTTGATTTTATATGCTATATATATTTCAATTAGGTCAAGAGAAAATTAAGAATTATTTTAATCTAAACTTGATTCCTCACCTGTAAAATGTAGTTGGACTAGAATACATCTTAAATCCCTAATCTAATGGTGAGACAGGACCATGGGCTTAGACAGAGTAGGGTGAGGGCCTCTGGAAAAAAATAAAACAAGATAACCCCATTGCGAGATTTGCTTTGGCCTGCTGGGGACCCCAGCTTATTTTTCTAAGTGCTGCCTTTCTTCCTCCAGCCCTAAACAAATGATTTGTTGCAACTTGAGTGATATGCTCCCAGACCAGGAAGCTGCTCTCCTGAGAGGAAATCAGTAAAGTTCTTGTAAATAACCAGGAAGACCAATAAGAAACTTAGTGCTTCTTCAAAAGTATTTGGAACCACTTAACAGGTGTACATCCCTAGCCCTTTGTCTCTCAAATGCCTATAAAAACCCCTAGACAACGCACCACCCTGGGACTCTCTTGTCCCCACCCCCTGGCGTGAGCCAGTAGCTCTGACCTTTCACCCTTTCTCTAAATAAAAGCCTGTACCTTGTTCTCCTACCTTGACTGTTCGCGAAGTTCATTCTTTGGCTCCGTGAACAAGAACCCCGGCATCAATGGTGCCTCTGTACTTGGATGTGTTTGGTGAGGAGTGTACTTTATCATGCTCTCTCTTGCCCATCTTCATGCTGGGTCCGCTTTGAGCAACAGCAACAAAAAAGGATTCCCCAGAATTGAAACATTGATCTTTCTCTCTCTACCTGATCCCTCCAGAATTTAAAAACTCTGAGTGACTATTTTCATATTTTATGACAGTATGTTTATTTGCATAAGTTCAGTAAGAATCTGCTTTCCTTGTAAGAGAACCAATTAAAAACACTGGTTATATTACCAAGGCTTTGACTGGAATGTCATACCTTGGAGACACGTGCATAAACTCAGATATGAACAGACAGCTTTAAGGAACTAAGGTTGACTTTATAGAGCCAACAATAAGCCCCTTGGAAGAACTGGCCTGGTATCTTACTTACTGGGTTCCCAGCAGCCTTACCAGGTGAGTAAGGAAGGTCACTTCCTGGCAGGTGCAGGAACCTCAGAATATCTTGGGGACCTCAAGAAGGGAGGAATTCACCCAAATCTACAGGTACTGAAGGCAAAATCTGATGGCAAGTCTGGCTTAGCTTTCTGACCTCAAGAGGCCTTTAAAAGTCTAATCTGAAATTCCTTATAAAAAGTTCCAGCAAAGCACATTTAAAAGAGCCTATGTAATCAATTGCTCTTCTTGCTGCACTTATGCAAATAATCAAGCCAAGTGTTAATTATTTTCTTAATCTGGTTACTGCTAATAAAAATGAGGGTGATTTTAGAGAAAAGTATTATTTCAATAATGCAGCCTTATCTATACTAAGTCCTAATACCAGTCATTGGGACATAGACTAAATCCAAAATTCTAGTTTCCCCAAAATACCTATGATTCTCCAGATGTTTTTCCTTGTCGTTTATTCCTCCAAAATGGAAAATCCAACTCCAGATGTTGCTACTTAACCTAATAACACGATTTGTTCTATCTTGCCTAGAAGCCATAAAACTGCAAATAGTAATAGAAATGGAATCTGGAATAGAAATGCCCATCTTCCGAGGCCCTCTCGACTGACCAGTGATGGAGACCTAACTACACTCTTTACTGAGCCCTTTCTCAGCATGAAGCAGCCAGAGTGGTCGTCATCCCCTTTCCCTAGCAGCAGCTAGGGTCTCCATCTGTAGAGGGGGGAATGAGACAGGGACCATGGGTCAGAGTAGGGTGAGGGCCTCTGGAAAGTGCAAGGCAAGATAACTGTCAGCAGTGTAACAACATGCAAGGAAACCCCCTACCAAAACTCTGTGTTAAACATTAAGCTCTAGAGTCATTCTTCAATGAGATCAGTTAATTTTCCCCAGATAAAGGAAAGTATCTCAGCATAGCCCATGTTTTCACTATTCACTTTAGCATGCTAAAAGGGACTTAATGTCTCATCAAGGAGAAACATCCTAAGACCAGTTTTAACAAGTCCACACCCCTAAGCCCTTTATCAGTTCCCCAAAATCCCCAACTGCCTATAAATCCCCTAGACAACGCACCACCCGGGGCTCCCTTGTCCCCTCCTGGCCTGAGCCAGGTGCTCTGTCCTCTCACTTTATCTCTAAATAAAAGTCTTTCCCTGGCAATCCTACAAAAAAAAAAAAAGTCTTCCCCACTCAAATTTTCATGATCTGAAATTCCTTCCCCTAGCCTGTATGTTTACAACTCACCAAATTTGTAGGATGGTTGAAAGCAGTGCTTAGAGGGAAATTTATAGCATTGAATGCATATATTAGAAAAGAGGAAAGATCTAAAAATCAATCACCTGTTTCCATATTAGGAAATGAGAAAAGATTAAAGCCAAAGTAAGCAGATGAAAAGAAATAACAAAAATTAGAGCAGTATCAATGAAACTGAAATCAGGGAATCAACAGAGAAAATCAACAAAACCAAAAACTGGCTCTTGGAAAAGACCAATAAGCCTCTAGTCAGGCTAATTCAAGAAAAAAAGAAGACACAATTACTAATATTAGAAATTAAATAGGGGACATCACTGAAGATGCCATGGACAGTAAGAGGATAATAAATACCAAGAACAACTCTATGCCCACATATTTGATAACAGAGATGAAAGGACCAATTCCTTAAAGACACAATCTGCCAAAACACATGAGAAGAAACAATCTGAAGAGGCCTACATCTATTAAAGAAATTAATAATTTATAACCTTCAAAAACGGAAAACATCAGGCCAACAACATAGCTTCACTGGTAAATTCTAGGAAACATTCAAGGAAGGAATTATACCTATTTTCTACAATCTCTTTTAGAGTATAGAAGCAGAGAGAATACTTCCTAACTCATTTTGAGGCCAGCCAAAACAAGACAAAGACATCACAAGAAAACAAAACAGCAGACAAATATCCCTCATGAACATAGATGCAAAAATCCCCAACAAAATATTAGCAAATCAAGTCCAGAAAATTTAATTATACACCGTGACCGAGTGGGATTATCCCAGGTCTGCATGGCTGGCTCAACATTCAAACATTAACTAATGAAATCCATCATATCAACAGGCCAAAAAAGAAAAGTCACATGATCATATCATAGATGCAAAAAAAAAAACCCATTTAACAACATGCAGTATCTATGCATGATAAAAACTCCTAGCAAACCAGAAATAGAGAGGAACTTCCTCAACTCCATAAAGAACATCTATAAAAAATCTACAGTTAACATCACACTTAACGGTGAAAAACAAAGCTTTCCTACTAAGATTAGGACCAAGGAAAGGATATCCCCTCTCACCACTACTTTTCAACATCCTACTGGATGTCCTAGGTATGCAGTAAGACAAGGAAATAAAAGGTTGGGAATAAAGAAGTAAAACTGTCTTTGTTCAGGGATGTATGATCATCTATATAGAAAATCCTAAAAAGAAATTACTGTGGTACAGTCATACAATGGAATTATTTAATGCTAAAAAGAAATGCTATCTTTTCAAACAATGAAAAGACAAGAAACTTGAATGCAAATTACTATGAAATAAGCAAATCTGAAAAGGTGAAATACTGTATGATTCCAACTATATGACGTTATGGAAAAGGCAAGACGATGGGGAGAGTAAAAATATCAGTGGGCACCAAAGGTTCAGGGGAGGGAGGAATGAAGGGGCAGAGCACAGAGGACTTTTAGGGCAGTGAAACTATTTTTTATGATTCTATAATGGTGGAAACATGTTACTTCACATTTGTCTAAGCACACTGAGTGTCCATCACTGAAAGGGAACCCCAAACTATGGATTTCAAGTGTGTCTTTCAGCTCAGGCACCTATAACAAAATATCAAAAACTGGACACCCTAAACAACAGATTTTTATTTCCCACAGTTCTGGAGGCTGGGAAGTCCAAGATCACGGTGCAGGTAGCTTTAGTCTTGGTGCAAACCCTCTCCCTGACTTGCACACAGCCTCCTTCCCAATGCATCCTCACAGCAAGGAGAAGGCGCAACAGAGCTCTGGTCTCTTCTCTTTCTATGTGGACAGTAATCCCATCACGGGGTCCCCACCTTCATCCCACCTTAATTGCCTCCCAAGTACCCCACAAATACTATCACAGTGAGGATTGGGGCTTTAACATGAATTTTGGAGGAAATATGGAGCCCATTGGAGTGATTTAAAAAATGTGCTTGCTGTACTCCCATGCTGGACTGTATGGTGACTTCATTAAACTGGGAATTCCGATAGAATCACATTAATACACATAAACACAGGTACCAGGGGAAAAAGTTGGCAGGGGGCATTGTTTCTTAAAATTGCTTCTTTTCCTTTGAAATTTTCTGAAATCAAAGTTTTAATTTGACAGACAGTATGTTTTACCCTGAAAATTATTCTTTCTTTGTGAATTTATTTTATAGAATTTCTCTCTCTCACACACATACATATAAATGATGTATTGGTGAACACATTACTTTGTGCCTGGGCTGACAGTATCAATTTCTAAAGAATATTTTTAAGCTTCTATCAAAAGGTTAGTAACTTTTTGAAAGGTGTTTATGCAAAGATACTATCTGGAAAAATGTACAAGAATTTTGATGTGTTATTTACTGTATCATACTAAAAATGATAATAACCTCAAAAGAATTTTTCCTGGCAACTGGAATGAGAGACAATAAAGATGGCCAGAAATTCCTTTTCCTTAAGAACCTGACTATTTTGTGAGCCACCTGAAAAAAGTCAACCCTTCTAGATGCATCTTTCAAACAGAGCTGATAAGGAGAGTTCAGAGAGAGAGTTAGGAGGCTATCGTGTCTTGGGCTCCTATAGACTGCAGAGGTCAACACAGAAGTTGATAACACCATCAGCTGTTGAGAAGTGAAGAATGAATACTGCTTGGTGTGAAACTTCAAAACAGGCTTTGCCAGCTCCTGGATTTTCTATACCTCCTAATAGCAGGGAAGCCCTGGTTTAAGCCACGCTTTGGAAATGGAAGGTAATGATCAGAATTCCCTGCCACACCTACCGTGGGGCTGCCTCAGGACAGGTAACTTTCTGAAGCAGCACAGTATACTGAGTCAAATAAGAATAGCAGCAGTTTTGTGTGCCACAGACAATATACAGAGATTTTCATTCTCTTGAAGCCTACATGATAGTGTGTATTTTGAGGGGGTAATCCAACTTTTAATATTCTAAGTAACCATTTAAAAACAGAAGTGTTCTTCTAAGAGACCAGAGAAGGCATCCACACAATCCAGAAGCCATTGAAAAAAGCGTCCATTCCAATCATCATCATCTATCGCTATCCAATAGGTTTTGGTATTTTTCCCCTAAATATAAAATGCTGATACTGAAGTTCATAGTAATAAGATAATTAATTCCAAGATATATATTATCTGTGAGATTCATTTTCTAAACCTGTTATTCAGCCTAAATATAGTATGAAAAAATGAAAACTGAAATATCATTTGCACAATCAACTCTAATGACTGGTTCACACTAAAAAAACTAGGAAAATAGTAAATCTATATAGTTTGTACAATAAATAAAATATAAACAAAATATTTCGATACATAAATAGAAACTTTACACATCCAAAATACAATATATATATATATATATAATTTAGTGAAATACTACAAACTCCTGTAATTTCATTATAAATTACATGTATGTCAACATAGAAATATATTTTCTCAAACATTTTAAATTTCAGAGATAATTTGCATGGTGGTATTGTGAAGAGTAATTTTATATACTGAGCTTTTTAGTAATTCCTTGTAATTCAATGGAGGAGTATGACTGACAACTTATTTATTATGCTAAAAAATACTATTTTAAGGAATATAAAGATAAATATAGTGTTCCATTTCTGTACAGGCACTTAACACTGAAAATAAATGGGAAGGTAACATATTGTCAGTATCCTGGGTCTTGAGCACCAATTCTGTAGAATGGTGTAGGCCAAATCAAGGATTTCTATAAAGGCATATAATTAGGTTACCCTCCCATTTCATTATTTATGAAGTTACTTTAGAAGCACTCTTCAAGGCAAAATGTATTTTAGTGTGTCACAAAAGTTAATAAATATACTGCCTCTCATTATTTCAAGGCCTCTATGATATATAAACCTCTACTTTAGACACTAAAACATGGTGTGTGTATATATATATATATAGATACATAAAATTGGACAAACTAGTAACGTAGGGGCAACAGAAAGACAACTGAAGACATTTATTTCCCATTCAAAGGTGAGGAAAAGTTATGAGGCTGCTTAAGAATATTTTACTGGGTACGTGCTAAAAGGATAGTTCAGGATTTCATATACCCTGCCAGAGTCTGCCTATTTTATAATTTTGGCCAGCTGTATCAGTTATTTAAGGAGAAGTAAAAAAAAAATGAGTTAATGAGATGCCTTGGATAATTTTTAAGTGACTTGAGAAGTTGTATTCTTTTTGGAAGTTGATATTTAGTGCTTTCATCTATCGTCATGTTGGGGGATTTCTAAAGTCCTTGTGGTAATTTCTTATTCTCAAATTTGCATAATCTTTCTAATACAGAGTACACAGAGTCTCTCACAATTGTACTTACTTTTTAGAACATTTTTTCTGCAGCTTACAAGGAAATTAGTTAACAAATATAAATATAATCTGCCATTAACATTTTATCCTCTATATCCCATGTCATATAATCACTCTAATACAGCCATTTGTGCTTCAAATTTTATCTTCTACATAAAGCCTCCAATTTGGGGAATATGGTCTGATTAAAATGTTTAAGCATATTAAATATATACAGTATATAACAAGTTAATTGCTACTGATCCACTGATACTTATTTTCTCTTTCTTCTTTTAGGGCTCTTTGTTCTTCTCGGTGATTAGCTGCAGCCCAAAATGTTATTTTTTTGAGTACTTGTTGCAGAAGCTTAGGAGGTAATAAAGATATCTGACTTTCTAAAATTACAGCATTTTTACCAATGCAGTCAAGGCATGACCTGTGAAAAAAACATACAGAATTATTAGTTCTTGAACCTGTTATATTTATAGGTATGTGTTCTTAAAAATAAAAATCATCATAAAAATTTTACATGATAATGTATTTCCTTTGTATTGTTGGGAACGTGATGGGATATATGATCTTTCCTGAGCACCATAATAACGGTATATTTTTGTAGGCTAGAGACCTGACCACAAATCAATGGAAACAGAAATTCTAACTCACTATGTATAATGTCCTTGAGGTACAAAAGATTCAGACTTAATATCGAGGTAGGTTCATCTGTAGCAGCCATTTTTACACTTGCCCTTGCAGTCCCATGGTCATTTACGTGAGAACTTTTGCTTCCATCACCCCAAGAGGAAGCCTGTGAGATCCATTTTTGAAGGCGTGACCTGGCCCTCCCCACCCCCTCTCTATAAATGGCTGCCCTGGATCTCACACCTGATTTACGATGCCCCAGAGAGAGCAGGTCTGAAGAGAGGAATGCAGCGCCAGTACAGAAAAAGCCAAGGAGACCGCCTGAGTTTCTCCCCTCCTGGGGGCCTGGGTGTTCGTTTTTTCCCTTCAGATTCCCCTAGAGAGCAGCGTCCTCCCAAATCCAATTCCCCTTTTACCTTAAGCTACCTTGAAGAGGGTTTTGTACTTTAAAACCAAAGGAAGCTTGATTAAGAGAAGAATTAGCAAAAAAAAAAAAAAGCATCTATTTCAAATGATAAACTTTAAATCAGAAAGGTAAGTAAATCTTTCTGAAATTAAAAAAAAAAAACAGATTCATTTGATTTTGCTGTGGTTAACCTCAGTGGTCATTTTACAAGGATTTACACCAGAGATTTATATCTTCCCTACTTTCATGAAGCCTTTTCTCTCCATGAAAACTCCAAATAAGAAGAGTGAAATGTCCCACTCAGATACAGAGGAAGTACAAGAAAATGAAGTGAGTTTTATACTTGGTGTAAACTTAACTCGGCTGCAGCGGCGGTACCATCAAGAGCTCAGCGGGGAAGGGGGCCGTCAGGTGAGGAGAGGGGCTCCGTCAGTACCAGTTGGACCCTCACTCACCACATACGTGTAAGTGTGCACACCTATGGGCAGGAAGCCCAGTACTGAGGAAAATCCTATTTCAACCTTCATGGAGATTACAGTTTAGTAAAGAACATAAACAATTAACAATAAAGTGTTATATAAATGTTGTGACTGGGATAGAATGTAACCAAACAGGAAGAAAAACCAAGACAACCTCAGCAAGCCAGAGGAAACTTTCCAGACCCCTTGAGGTTCTCAACAAATTAAACAAAGGAATTCCAATGGAGGAACCACACCTGCAAAGCCCTAGAGATGAGAAATAAGATTTAATACGGTAATTGCAGTTTGGTGGTTCAAAAACAGCCGGAGGGCAGAATGTGAGAGTGGGCCACAGCAAGAAATGAGGCCGAGCCGAGGTGGGTGCCCTGAAGACCCCGGCAGGGATCTGCAGTTGGTCTAAGGGCAGTGGGAGCCACTGAATAGCCTTCACAATACAAAACGTGCACATTCTGTGATTCACCAACATCCCTTCTAGGAAATTCTCCTGAAGAGAGATGCAAGTTTTCTATAGGCATATACAAGAATATTATACACATAGTTTTTATAATAGCCCCAAATTATAGATATCCTAAATATATTGCAACAGACTAATAAATAAATTGTACTACCATGAAATATAACACTATATAGCCACTACAAACATAAACATAGATCTATTACATTGAATGACTTTACATTTACATGAAAGATATCCACAATGTGAGTTCTAAAAGCAGGTTGCAAACAGCAAACATCATTTGACCCTTTACACACACACATACACACACACACACACGTGTACTACTCTAAGGTTTCCAATGAACTCTTAGAACAGTTAAATCCACAACATTTTCCATTTTAAAGTCTGGAAGGAAACACACCAAACTCGTAACAATGATCATTGTGGGTAATGGTTCACAGGTGATTTTTTTATTACCATACACTTTCAGATTATATGAATGTTCTTGGTAAATACATTGTAATTTTTATAAGAATAAATAATAGAGCCACCTCTTTAAAGAAAATATGTATCCAAATATATGATGGGCATGATCCCACAAATACATTAAATCATAGACATTCTTTGAGATGAGGAACCACATCTTATTCATCTTTGTTTTTTCCAAGTGCCTTAAACAGAAATTACTAAATGCTTTTGACTTAGAATTTAAAGCAAAATGATCACGCTGTCTGCGTTGCATTCACAGGTTGTGGTGAACAGGTAGTGATGAACATGTCTTGTGCAGTAAGTACTAAATTCCTGCTATGTTCAAGTTTTGATGTATCAAAATATGCTCGACATCCAAAGGGCACGTACCCATTCACAGAAGCCCCATGCTAGGTGCAAAGGGTGACGCCAAGAAGCCTGACCCAATGCCCTTAGTCTCAGCCTCAAACACAAGTGCGTCCGGTGTGTCCTATCATTCCTCTCATTTCTATACTGGTTCTTCTTTCCCATCATTGTTTACCTTCTCTTCCAAACTTCTTTGTGCTTTTGGAACACCAGCTGTGTCTACAAACACCCCTGCTACCTCTGCCTTCCTGTCCTTGTTTTCACTGAGAGCTAAGAAAATTGCTTTGTGTGGAGCTTTCTTGAGAAAAGAGTATAAACTCCCTTATTTCCGTCTCCACAGTCAAGGAGCCAATGTTCATACCCTCCTTGCTCCTGACTGCAGCTGCCAGGCTCCTGGAGTTTCACCTTCAGGTGTCGCCTCCATCATCCTCTTGCTCATTCTCCCTGACGCTGAGGACTTGGTGTGGAAAACCCTTCCTACCCTTTTTGACCTCACTTGGGACAGCTCCACCTCAGAAATCTTACACTTGCATATCCTCCTCTTGGATGACAAGCGTTGTACTCTTTCAACTCTTACAATCTCTTACTACTTTAACTCTTTCCACTTCTCTTAGTAAGAAGACCCTCCAGTTTTAACTTCCATCCTGAGCCACGTAGTCCATATATGCTTCATTCTCTTGCCAGCAAATTTAATCCCCTTCTCTGCTGTCCCTCTGTTAAACCACCCTGGCTAAACTCCAACCATGGCGAAACTCAGCCGATCATCTCCTTTCTGTGCCTGCAATGTACTTAGGGAAAATCATTATGTTCACAGCAAATAATTAAGTAACAGTACAAAGCAGTACAAATCATGACAGCAGCAATTTCAAAGTTTATGCCTGTACATTAGAATAACCTTGGCATCTTCCAAAAATTCCAAAGTTTGGGCTAAACCCCAGACCAATTAAAGAAATTCTCCTAAATTAAATGCATATTGTATGTTTGTCCATCATTAGACACACTCTGATTTCAGAAAATTATGAAAAAAGTCAGATGTGGAATCAAGGGAATACAGTATGTCTAACATTCCCATATGAACGAAATGCAATTTTACAAACAAAACAAAAATGTTACTGTACTGCAAATTTAGTTTTTAAAAATCATTGGCATATGGTTCACCATTATAAGTTTGATTATACTCTTACCTAGATGTAAACATTTTCTTAACTTCAAATCATAAACTACCCAAAAGATATTCCCAAAAAGGAGGAAATTAGAAATTATCATATACTGAGAGCATATATATGCAAAAATAATGGATTACTTACCTGAGTAGTGAATAAGGCTGTGTTTGAAAGATCAATAAATCATTACAGTGAGCCTAATCAACATAAAAAAGGAGTTATCAAGATTTTTTGATAAAATAACAATGCATTAACAATTGAATATTGTTTTGTAAATGTAAAATAAATTATGTAAAGGAACAAATAAATCTATCTCCGATCACAGACACGCGCACACACACATATACCTGCTATGCACACAAACTTTGGATATGTTTACTGTTTTTTCAGTGACCAAATTTTTACCTAACCAGTCTATATAATTGCAAATTTAAAAAATCATGAAAAGTATTTTTCTCTTTCAACAGTGAGTTCAAAATGAGACTAGTAGTAGTTTTCAAGCTTTTTTGTTTTTTAAGCAGAACATTTTCTTTCAAATGACTCTTATTTTAACATCTCTTTATCTTGTCTCCCTTTTTCAGGTGGTCCCTGGGTTCCCTGAGATCTTCATTTGAAAATCACAGACACAGAGGATTTTTAAAAAATGATTCTCTGATCTAAAAATTCGCATGGAAGAGTCAGCAGAAAACTTCTCTAATCCTTTCAAATAAGTCTTTAAAATTTCATAATTCATGATCTTGATTTCAGACTTCCTATTTTAATGATAAACTTTGTATCCCAAAGATTTCTAGTGCCAAGAAAAAGAAGACAAACTACAAAATTTGCTTGTTAGTTAAATGCAAATTTGTGGTTTTAACACTGTGTTGAAGCACTGAATTCTCAGCCAAAGAAAGTTCTAAAACTTTCAACATACATAATATTTAAGTTGGAGGCCTTGGAACTATAAAATAAACCAAATTCTCTGGAGAGAAACCACTTCATTTCAGGGTTCACCACTCCAGGAACAACTCTGAGATAACTGAAGAGATGTCAATAAGGGAGCCAGCGCCACCTTGGTTGAATTCTGGCTTGTACCCCATCCCTGACAGCTCAGATTCCTGCTATTTGCAAATGTCTCAGGCAAACCAGAGCCACCAATCCTGAAGTCCTGTTCCATCAAAGACACTGTGGAAGTATTGCCACCCTCCCCTGAATTTCCCAAGGTGCTAGGAGTGAAAAAACAATCCTCTCCAAATGCTACTCATTTCTTCCTTTGACCTTAATTTTATAAGGTTTTAAAACCAGAATGCTTTTAAACTGAAATGTAAAACAGGAGTGAAGCAGTGGCATAAGATGCATAAAATAAAAAGAAAATACTCTTTTAACATTTCAAAGTGGTTTCCTCTTAAGGGGAGAAGCTAGCATTGATGATGTTCTACTTATTAAGTTAGGTAGCAAATTCCATGGGTACTTATTACTATACTTAGTAGTTTACATATACATTGTATGTATTTGCATTAAATATAATTTACAAATATTTTAATTCAGTAATATTATAAGCAGCCATAGCCATGCTATGGTGAGACTCAGAGAAAAGGTAGAGTCATCCTTTAAAAGCTCTTCTTAATACTTTGATTAATGAAGTTAATAGACCTTTTCTCATTTGTAAACTCAAAATATCCTGAAATGCTTCACAAAAGCCATTCATTGTGAAGATGAACCACACCACAGACTAACATTTCATGCCTTCCATATTTTGGAATATGGGACTATCAGCCATCTTGTTGAATAGCCACTTAGTTTGAAAAACAAAATTACTCAGAGGTAATATTTATATATGAAATTTTCTTACTGTATCCAAGGAAAGTATATCATCTTTGCTCCCACCAAATACCATTATTTCATTTTCTTTTCCCAAACAGGCTGTGTGCCACAACCTATGATTGAAAATTATAAACAGGGTGAAATACTGTGAAGGACAAAATTGTACATTATGTATAAATCAACTTTAAACTGCCCACTCTAAAACTTAATCTATTTCAGAAGATTCATGTTTACTTGAGTTTTTGGCATATCCTCAAAGAGGTTAGATTGTTAAGATTCTTCAGAGAATCATTAGAGATTAGATTCTCATTAAATCATATCATTTCATTTAAGAAGATAACTCCCACCTCTTTCTATTATATGCCCCAATCTTCTTCTAACCCCTTTATTTCATAGATATTATCACTGAAATAAAATGAATTAAAAGGGAACTAATTAACCTATTGCTCCAATCGACACCTATCCCAATTTTCTTATTACTATTTGGCATGTTATTGTTCTCATCATTTTTTACTCTTTCTTTCCAGTTCTCGGTTCCCCATCACTGGATAAATTCAATTTGGCCTATTCCCTTTACATTCACATTGTCACACTACTTGTCACCTTGAGTACAGAATACCATAACATGCTCCTAGTTTTTCTATCTCTCATCTCTCTCATTGTAACTCATGGTATATATTTTCAGCTACATTATACATTATAGCTACATTATAGCTGATAGTAATATTTGTCAAATGATGTTTTTGACCAGTGACATGCGCTGGTCAGGAAGCATTAAGCCATTTTTCTTAGCCTAATAATCATGATCAACGGCTATTTATTTTTCCCAGAAATCTTAGTTCTTCCCTCTCCCCAAATGAACCCTCTTCCTCAGCCAGGTTCATTTATTTGCATTCCCTAAGAGAAAAGCTTTTATCTATCTCCAGGCTTTTGTTCACCCTGTTTCTTAGGCTTAGAATGATAAATCATTCTTTCAGAACCTTAAAAACAGGCTCAAAATTCCCAGAAAACATTCTCACCCAAACTGGCTCTGTTACCCTGTCTAGTGAGCAACTTTCAACATTCACGTGCTTCTTTACAATTTCCTAACATTAACAATCTCCTAACTTGCATTGGAAGAACTGCTGTGTATATACTACTTTAATTGTTTGATGTGTGGATCTTCTAGTTCTTTAGGTAAAAAATTGCCACAGTGGTGTGCTGGAACCAGTTTACCCCTAGTGGAAGCCACTGTGCCAACCAACTCCATGTTCAGAGATATCATGTCAGTAGCTTGAAATTGGCTGTGGTGGAAATCAGCAAATACTACAAATTAGGGCTTTTTTGTTTTGTTCTTCCTGGAAAGCAGTTGTTCACTGCTTACCAGCAGACCACTAGAACTTGGATAATCTAATTTTATGCTTCTTAAAAATGCCTAATGTGGTGTTCTGAATTCCAGGAGGTACTCAAAAACTTTTGATTAAAGAAAACAAACACAAAATAGCAGCATAATGTATTCAGTGATTAAATAAACCAATTATTTCATAAAGGAGTAGACCATCTAATGTTCTTTTGGAAATGGTCTGACAGCTCATATCCATCTCCAATTTTACATTATTTACCAAGAGTAATTTTGTGGCTTTATAAAGTTCAATATTTCCAGGGGCCCTAACTCTCAGAAGAAAAGTACAAGTAAATTTCTCAACTTTAGAGGATAATTCTAGGGTTTTACAAGCCATTGCTTTGACTCTGAGAGTGTTTTACTTTTCTTAATAGACCAAACTGCTGAAGCAACAGAAGCCACAAATAATTACACCTTATCATTTATTTTATTACCATGTTAACTTATTTTTAGCATATCAATCCTTTTTATATAACTTCCACAAGTGCAAACAATGGGATTATGCACAATTTGTTAAATCACATACTTTCCTCAAACAATTACATAATGACAAATGCACTTGGGACCCAGGATAGAACTGAGTCATCAGAGATTTTGTTTGGGAAATATTCTGCCCAATTCTCCAACTTATTTGTTAGACCATAAGTTGATATAAATATTCAACAACACCTAGCTTGTGTTGTAGGGGATGGGAATTGGAAGAGGGATTGGATAAAGGATATAAAAAACAATGAATGCACTCATATATGGGAAGGAATAATTTCATTTCCTGGGAAGAAGACCATGTCTTGGCAATACTCATGGAATCCAAGAGTCCCTAAGGCTTCATACACCAACACCTTATTAGACATCTACAGGTATGAAAAATGGCCCTCGGTGACAGCCACCCATACAGGTTATCAGATATGACTATACAGATGATTTTCATCCAAGCATAGTTTTACTAAGGTGAGGCCTTAGATAAAACTTAGAGAAGAGAGTGCTACAATACAGAACAGTAGTTCTCAACCAAGGGTGATTTTGCCCCCAAGGGGACATTTAACAATATCTGATATATTTTTGACTGTTACAACTACTATAGGCATCTAGTGGGTAAAAGCCAGAGATGCTGCTAAACACCCTATAATGCACAGGACAACCTAACAACAAAGAATCATTTCCAAAATATCAGTAGTGCTAGGGTTGAGAAACTCTACTGTAGAATTACAAGAGGAGAATTGGGCAGCTTACATTTCAAATTATAACTTGGAAAGTTTGCATAAAATGCACTTGGATGCTAAGCAAATTCTTATTCTCATAAAAAATTAGTATATATATATTTACACAAACACATATATTTTCTCCTTATACTAAACTGTATCCCATCCCACCTGTTCTCCTCCTCACCTCATACCTGAAGATAGATCTGCCTCTGTCTTATCTGCCTGAGGGAAACTCTGGCCTGGACTTCATCATCGAAGACACTGGAAAGCCTTTCCTGACTTGATTTTGGTGACATCTAGCTTGCCTGATGTTTTTTCTATAGACTGATAGTTTATGTCCTCTCACGGCTGCTCTAAACTTATCACCTAAACATTCTAATAAAGCATATTATTTACATGACACATTAGCTGAATTCAAAGAAATATCTTTACATAGCTCAGTTCTAACTAGTATATTATTAAGAGTTGATCTAATTACTTATTAAAGACTGAAATATAAATAGGAACAACTTAAAAATTAAACATATACTTATTACCACTTTGATCGATAATTAACGCATTCATACAATCAAACAACTGGAAGAGAACTAAGAGTTTTAGTCCAACTCCTTCATTCCACAGATGAAGAAATTGTGCTCAGTTTCTTTAGATGACTTTCTCAAGCCAAAATGCTCAGTAGCAGCTGAGCAAGGACTAGAACTCTGGGCTCCCACATCTTAATATAAAACTTTTTAAATTAAAAAGTGTACTTCAAAAGATCCAGATTTGCTAAAAGAAGACAGTCCAATGAATTTTTATACATGAAAATATAAGAATCACATTTGCAGTTATGATGAACTCTAAATATATTATGATATTAATATATACACACTAAGATATATATATATATAAATATTTCAAGTTTCTTCTCAAACTACTTGTCATTTATTAAATTTCTGAAATGCATTTCATTAAGTTGACTTCACTCTAGTATAAGTCATCTATAATAAAAAAAATTCTGAAACACATGACATGAAAAAGAACAAAATCTATTACTATGACTGTTGTGTTAAATTTGAATTTCCTATGAGTATATCTATCTTTATTATAATACTCAATAAATTAGAAAAAATGAATTACAATGCTAATATAGTTTCTTTGTAGTCTAATAATAGTATATGGTTTCTACAATTTTTACTCTATAATATACCACAATTAACATGTTTCTTTCTGGAAAAAGTCACATTAATCACCATATCATACAGTTAATAAACAAAAGCAGCAATCTGCCATTGATTTGATCAACATTAAATCAATTTCCTCATTAAACTGCTCTAAACTTCTTGCAAAAACAAGTAACTAAAGCCAAGCCCATTATTCTTGTCAACTTATTAAAAATATTAACGTAATATGATACAGTAAATTTATTTTCAAATTTATCAGGCAAAATTATGCATTTACTTAAAAGAATAAGATTTTCAAATGTTTAAATATGGGTAGAAATGGAATAGATCATTTCTAACAATCAGGTATAATTAAAATGATAAATTATTTAGGCAAAATCAAGCTTATTTGAAAGATATTCTTCCTGATGATTTACAGTTTTAACAGCAAACACCATAAACTCAGTATTATATTTTAATAATTTAAAATTTCTTAACTATCTTACTATTTGTCAACTTTAAGACGTACCTGGGGCTTGTTTTAGGTAAATGTGTAAGTTTTTTCCAAGAATTTGTCATGACATTATGAATCCAACCATCACCTGCAATATTATGACAGTTCACAAATTAAGATTAGATTTGGGATAAAATTTTAATTTCTTACTAAATTTATAATGCTACATTTATGTGACTATCTTTTTGTGTGCTTATATTTTCTCATAACAATTTTCAGAGATATTATAAAAGTAGAGTGGACATGAAAATGACCTCTCACATACACTGGTTTTAACACCTATCAATATATTTTTTTAAATAGTTGATATACAATATTATATTGATTTCAGATGTAGAACATAGTGAGTTGATAATTATATACATTACTAAATGCTCATCACGGTAAGTGTAGGTGTGCCCTGTCACTATACCAAGGTATTACAATATTATTGGTTATATTCTCTATGCTGTACTTCTCTTCCTATGACTAATTTATTTTATAATTTGGAGTCTGTGCCTCTTTATCCCCTCCACCTATTTCGCTTGCCACCGCCCCACAAATATCAAGATCTTACCATATGTGCTCCATATCCCTTTTTGTTATTTTTGCTGCTGAATTATTCTAAAGTATATCCTAATCTCCTATCATTTCTCTATATATACTTCAGTAAGCATTCAGTAAGCATGAACATTTTTTACATAACTGCAATGCCATTATCATAGTCAACAAAACTAAAAATGATTTTTTGATGTCATCTAATACCCATATGATCAACAGTGAAGCTGAACCTGCAAGGAAGGAAACCGACTGGAGGTAGGATACAATGACAAAAAACGGCAAATAGGAATGAAAAACACTAGATCTTTTGAAGATATGCTGTCAAACCCTAATGAAATGAATAGATTAAAAAAATTTTATATTCCAAGTTGTTTAGAATTAAAAAAAAAATTGAAGAGGCATAATAATCTGCAATAACTAATGTCCCCTGTTTCTCCAGCTGGCCTCTGGAGTTTGTATATTTGTTGGCCAGCAGACTGCTAGATGCACAGATGATGCTTAATACATTTTTGTTGGAAAATAAAGTGTTTTTCCAGATCATATATAAAATCATATAAATGGTTTCTATGGCATATAAGGTTTTTTATGAAAACATTGATAGCCATACTAAAAATTCTGAGTAAGAAAACAAAAACATTTAACATATCCAACTAGGAAGTGGTAATTCTTGGTCATTTGTCTGTTCTGATACCACAATTTTACTGCTGAAAAAAAAACTGCTTTACAAAACCATGGCCGTGGGATCAGCAGTGACAGGAGTTAAGAATACTAGCTAAGGAGATTCAAGATGGCGGCGTGTGAGGTGACATGGAGAACTCCTCCCAACAAAAATATAGTTAATTAATACAACTAACCGTAAAACAGCAAGAAGAAAGAAGGCTGCACCCGACTGCATACAGACCTCACAAATAGAGCAGACCTCATGAAACAGGGTAACGTACAAAAGCCTTAATCTGGCGGGACCCAAGCCCTTCCCCCACCCCAGCTCACCTGAGGGAGGAAAAGAAACAGAGCAGGGAGGGGGTGGAAGTCTGGGACTGCTGAACACCTAGCCCTGGAGATCTGCTTTGTGAGTGGAAGCCTATACTGTGGGGTGCTCTGGACGTTGGGGAGCTAGGACAGAGAGAGGGCCTGGGAGACTGACATTCTGGACGTTTGTGGAGAATGGGATCCACACCTGGCCGTTGTGTGTCAGAGGAAAGGTGGGCGGTCTGAGAGGCTTCCTAGCAGCAAGAGGGCTGCTGAAGGGGTGGGCACAGAGCTTGCTGCACAGGAGAAGGGAGAGCTGGACAAGGTTGTCTGGGTGCACTCTGCCCAGCTGGATGGGAACGTGGAGGAGCTTCAGGTGCTCCATCCCCCTAGCTGCCTACTCAGCTCCGAGGCCACCCACTGTGACACACAGCCTGCTGAGCCTTTGTACTGGCCTGCAGGCACCTGCTCTCAAACTGGCAGTCACTGTGCTGGCGTCAGGCCAGCCAGAGGGAGGCCCCCTACAACAGCTAGAGATGCAAAGCACAGAGGCTTACACCTGTGTGCTCAGCCCACTGGTTCTGACACTAGAGACAGGCACCGCAGATGGAAGTCAGGAAACAGATCTTTCCTCCCCCCAGGCAAGAGCTCTGCTCCCCTACGACCCCCACCATCACTCTAGGGGCTGAGCAGTGCCAGACACTGGAGTTTCTGCACACTAGTGGGCACCACACAGAAATATGAAACATCAGAAGAACATGGTGCACACCAATATCTCACAAACCCCAGAAAAAGGGCCAAATGAAACTGAATTCACCAATCATCTTGAAAGAGAGTTCAAAATAAAAATTATAAACATGCTTGTGGAGGAACAGAAAAATATTCAAGAACTCAGGAATAAATTTAAGTCAGAGATTCAATCATTAAGAAATTCCATATCTGAAATGAAATATACAATGGAGGTATTTAAAAGCAGATTAGATGTAGTAGAAGACATGGTAAATGGAATAGAAATTAGAGAAGAGGAATACAAAGAAGCTGAGGCACAGAGAGAAAAAAGAAACTCTAAGAACGAAAGAATATTGAGAGAACTGTGTGACCAATCCAAATGGAACAATATTCACATAATAGGGGTACCAGAAGAAGAAGAGAGAAAAAGGGATAGAAAGTGTCTTTGAGGAGGTAATTGCTGAAAACTTCCCCAATCTGGGGAAGGAGAGAGTCTCTCAAGCCATGGAGGTGCACAGATCTCCAAACACAAGGGACCCAAGGAAGACAACATCAAAACATATAATAATTAAAATGGCAAAGATCAAGGATAAAGACAGACTTTTAAAAGCAGCTACAGAGAGAAAAAAGATCACAAACAAAGAAAGACCCACCAGGCTATCATCAGACTTCTCAACAGAAACCTTACAGGACAGAAGGGAGTTGTATGATATATTTAATGCAATGAAGCAGAAGGGCCTCGAACCAAGAATACTCTACCCGGCAAGGTGATCATTTGAATTTGAAGGAGGAATTAAACAATTTTCAGATAAGCAAAAGCTGGGAGAATTTACCTCCCACAAACCACCTCTACAGTGCATTTTGGAGGGACTCTACAGATGGAAGTATTCCTAAGGCTAAACAGATGTCACCCAAGGTATAGACAAGGAGTACAGAATATGATTCATAATATACAAAGAATGAAGGAGGAAGAAAAAGGAGGAAAAAAAAGCTTTAGGTTGTGTGTGTAATAGCATATGAAGTGAGTTAAATTACACTGTTAGATAGTAAGGGAATTGCCCTTGAACCTTTGGTAACCACCAATCTAAAGCCTGCAGTGGCAATAAGTACATACCTATCGATAATCACCCTAACTGTAAATGGTCTGAATGTATCAATCAAAAGATAGAGTTACTGAAAGGATAAAAAACAAGACCCATCTATATGCTGCCTACAAGAGACTCACTTCAAACCCAAAGACATACATAGACTGAAAGTAAAGGGATGGAAAAAGATATTTCATGCAACTAATAGGGAGAAAAAAGCAGGAGTTACAGTACTTGTATCAGACAAAATAGACTTCAAAACAAAGAAAATCAGAAGAGACAAAGAAGGACATTATATAATGATAAAAGGGTCAGTCCAACAAGAGGATATAACTATTATAAATATCTATGCACCCAACACAGGATCACATACATATGTGAAACAAATACTAACAGAATTAAATGGGGAAATAGAATGCAATGCATTCATTTTAGGAGACTTCAACACACCACTCACTCCAAAGGACAGATCAACCAGACAGTAAATAAGTAAAAACACAGAGGCACTGAACAACATCCTAGAACAGATGGACCTAATGGACATCTACAGAAGACTCCATCCAAAAGCAACAGGATACACATTCTTCTCAGATGCACATGGAACAATTTAAAGAGGAGATCATATATTAGGCCACAAAAAGAGCCTCAGTAAATTAAAAAAGATTGAAATTGTACCAACCAGCTTCTCAGATCACAAAGGTATGAAACGAGAAATATATTACACAAAGAAAATGAAAAAGCCCACAAACACATGGAGGCTTAACAACATGCCCCTAAATAATCAATGGATCAATGACCAAATAAAAACAGAGATCAAGCAATATGTGGAGACAAATGACAACAATAATTCAACACCACAAAATCTGTGGGATGCAGCGAAGGCCGTGGTAAGAGGGAAATGTATTGCAATACAGGCCTACCTCAGGCAAGAAGAACAATCCCAAATGAACAGTCTAAATTCACAATTAATGAAACTAAAAAAGGAAGAACAAATGAGGCGCAAAGTCAGTAGAAGGAGGGACATAATAAAGATTAAAACAGAAATAAATAAAATTGAGAAGAATAAAACAATAGAAAGAATCAATGAAAGCAGGAGCTGGTTCTTTGAGAAAATAAACAAAACAGATAAACCCTTAGCCAGACTTATCAAGAAAAAAAGAAAGTCTAGACACATAAACAGAATCAGAAACGAGAAAGGAAAAATCACTGTGGACACCACAGAAATACAAAGAATTATGAGAGCATACTATGAAAAATTATATGGTAACAAACTGGATAACCTAGAAGAAATGGACAACTTTCTAGAAAAATACAACCTTTCAAGGCTAAACCAGGAAGAAACAGAAAATCTGAATAGACCAATAACCAGCAAAGAAATTGATTTGGTAATCAAAAAACTACCTAAGAACAAAACACCTGAAACAGAAGGTTTCACTGCTGAATTTTATCAAACATTTAGTGAAGACCTAAAACCCCATCCTCCTTAAAGTTTTCCAAAAAGTAGAAGAGGAAGGAATACTCCCAAACTCATTCTATGAGACCAACATCACTTAATACCAAAACCATGCAAAGACACCACACACACACAAAAAATTACAGACCAATATCCCTGATGAACATAGATGCAAAAATACTCAGCAAGACATTAGCAAACAGAATTCAAAAATAAATCAAAAAGATCATCCATAATGATCAAGTGGGATTCATCCCAGGGATGCAAGGATGGTACAACATTCTAAAATCCATCAACATCATCCACTACATCAACAAAAAGAAGGACAAAAACCACATGATCATCTCCATAGATGCTGAAAAACCATTTGACAAAATTCAACACCATTCATGATAAAAACTCTCAACAAAATGGGTATAGAGGGCAAGTACCTCAACATAATAAAGGCCATATATGACAAACCCACAGCCAACATTATACTTAACAGCGAGAAGCTGAAAGCTTTTCCTTTAAGATCGGGAACAAGACAAGGATGCCCACTCTCCCCATTTTTATTCAACATAGTTCTGGAGGTCCTAGTCACGACAATCAGACAACACAAAGAAATAAAATGCATCCAGATTGGTAAGGAAGAAGTCATACTGTCCCTGTTTGCAGATGACATGATATTGTACATAAAAAACCCTGAAGAATCCACTCCAAAACTACTAGACCTAATATCTGAATTCAACAAAATTGTGGGATACAAAATTAATACACAGAAATCTGTTGCATTCCTATACACTAACAGTGAACTAGCAGAAAAATAAATCAGGAAAACAATTCCATTCACAATCGCATCAAAAAGAATAAAATACTTAGGAATAAACCTAACCAAGGAAGTGAAAGACCTATACCCTGAAAACTACAAGACACTCTTAAGTTAAAGAAGACACTAATAAATGAAAATCCATCCCGTGCTCTTGGCTAGGAAGAATTAATATTGTCAAAATGGCCATCCTGCCTAAAGCAATCTACAGATCCAATACAATCCCTATCAAAATACCAACAGCATTCTTCAATGAACTAGTGCAAATAGTTCTAAAATTCATATGGAACGAAAAAAGACCCTGAATAGCCAAAGCTATCCCGAAAGGAAGTATAAAGAAGGAGGAATTATGCTCCCTGACTTCCAGCTCTACTACAAAGCCACAGTAATCAAGACAATTTGGTACTGGCACAGGAACAGACCCATAGACCAGTGGTACAGAATAGAGAGCCCAGATATAAACCCAAGCATATATGGTCAATTAACATATGATAAAGGAGCCATAGACATACAATGGGGAAATGACAGCCTCTTCAACAGCTGCTGTTGGCAAAACTGGACAGCTACATGTAAGAAAATGAAACTGTATTACTGTCTAATTCCATACACAAAAGTAAACTCAAAATGAATCAAAGACATGAATGTAACTCATGAAACAATAAAACTCTTAGAAAAAAATATAGACAAAAATCTCTTTGACATAAACATGAGCAACTTCTTCATGAACATATCTCCCTGGGCAAGAGAAACAGAAGCAAAAATGAACAAGTGGGACTATATCAAACTGAAACGCTTCTGTACAGCAAAGGACACCATCAGTAGAACAAAAAGACATCCTACAGTATGGGAGAATATATTCATAAATGACATATCCGATAAGGGGTTGACATCCAAAATATATAAAGAGATCACACACCTCAACAAACAAAAAGCAAATAAGCCAATTAAAAAATGGGCAGAGGAGCTGAACAGACACTTCTCCAAAGAAGAAATTCAGATGGCCAACAGGCACATGAAAAGATGCTCCACATCGCTAATCATCAGAGAAATCAAATTAAAACCACAATGAGATATCACCTCACACCAGTTAGGATGGCCAACATCCAAAAGACAAACAACAACAAATGTTGGCAAGGATGTGGGGAAAGTGGAACCCTCCTACACTGCTGGTGGGAATGTAAACTAGTTTAACCATTGTGGAAAGCAGTATGGAAGTTCCTCAAAAAAGTAAAAATAGAAATACCATTTGACCCAGGAATTCCACTCCTAGGAATTTACCCTAAGAATGCAGCAGCCCAGTTTGAAAAAGATAGATGCACCCCTATGTTTATCGCAGCATTATTTTCAATAGCTAAGAAATGGAAGCAACCTCAGTGTCCATAGTAAATGAATGCATAAAGAAGATGTGGTACATATACACAATGGAATATTATTCAGCCATAAGACGAAAACAAATCCTACCATTTGCAACAACATGGATGGAGCTAGAGGGTATTATGCTCAGTGAAATAAGCCAGGCGGAGAAAGACAAGTATCAAATGATTTCACTCATCTGTGGTGTATAAGAGCAAAGGAAAAACTGAAGGAACAAAAGAGCAGCAGACTCACAGAACCCAAGAATGGACTAACAGTTACCAAAGGGAAAGGGACTGGGGAGAATGGGTGGGAAGGGAGGGATAAGGGGTTAAAAGGGGCATTATGATTAGCACACATAATGCAGTGGCGGGGGACACGGGAAAGGCAGTATTCATAGAGAAGACAAGTAGTGATTCTATAGCATCTTACTACGCTGATGGACAGTGACTGTAGTGGGGTAAGTGTGGGGGACTTGATAATAGGGGGTCTAGTAACCATAATGTTCAAGTGATTGTACATTAACAATATCAAAATATAATTAATTAATTAATTTTAAAAAGAATACTAGCTAAGCACTTTCTTCTATAGTTCTGAACAAAAAGAGAAGCAACTGGCCTTCTCCTCTTGTTTTCCTAGAATCTTCTGGGAAATGCAGCTTTTCTAATCCCCTTCCCAGCCTATTGTATAAGCATCTGGGTCAAAAATCAGGATACAAAACCACAGAATATTATAGTTAAAAGGGGCTTTAATTCATCTTGGTTCAGCCACACTTCTTTTTCTCTACCTCAGGGATGGCAGAGCACAGATAGCCAATGCATAAAACCAAAGGAGTCTTCTAATTCTTAACGCAGGCATATAGCTGGGGATAAAAGTAAACCAGAAAACCAGAAAAAAAAAAAAAGGAGGACACCTTAACAATCATATACAGTAAGAAAAAAGAATGAGATAATAATTATTATAGACTAAGCTTTAATTGACTTACTTAATGGAATATTGTCCGCACTTACTCCACCAAATAGGAAAAGTTTATCATCAGCTACTGGTGTTAAAGTATGCCATGACCGATGTTTGGGATTTTCTCCACTAATAGGAATCCTGTGGCAAGGGGAAAAAAATATAAAAATCTAGGTACTGTATTAGTCAAAATAAAAGGGTTTTGGTCATCTCAGATCTTAAAGGAAAAAACTGCCCTCACTACTTTTAAAAAAAAGTTGATTTTTCTACTCTTATTTGCAGAAATTTTTTTTTAATATTCCTAAATCCTCAGATGAACGTAAATAATATTTCCACTTAGCATCTGCTCTACCCTAGTCACAGAACACAGACTGAAAATTAAAAAGTCAATTCCCAGTTAATTCCCAATGTATACTCCGCATTATTCTTGTTAATCAATAAAACGTCTAGCTTTTCAACGTGTTTTTATGTCTACAACTTTTTTACTGTTGTTTCATGTTTAATTTTGTTTACAGCCAATTTCCTCAAGGATATTACGGTATTTTGTTGTTGTTTTTACTTCGGTCTACTTGTACAATTTCCTAAAGTGTTATCTTTGCCTGAAAATACTAGCTACTCAAGTTTCACAATGAAAGCATGCAAGCCATTTCAGATCCAGGATAAACCCCTAAAGATTTTAAACAAATACCATCCTATTCTTAAAAAAATAAAAGCATAAGCATGAAAGTTTAAGTAATTTAGGAAGTGAGAAGACACCACTCTCCAGCATTCTGGAATGTTACAGAATAATTTGGCCATTAATCATTTCCTCTAGCAATTAGAAATAATAATTTGACATATATATTTTTCCAGGATTTAATGCACATATAAACACATTTATTTTAAAAATATAAATGGAATCATATATTCTGTTCTGTAACTTTTTTTCATTCAACTAATATGTTGTGGAATTTTTCTATGAAATATGGTTTCCTTTGGTAATGGAAGCATGTCAGCCCACTGGGCAAATATACCTTGATTTAAACAATCTCTACTTGTGGACATGAAGGTTGACCTCCAGTTTTTGCTTCTATAAATAATGTAGCAATACACATACAGTTGCTCAATTACTGCCTTAGGAGAAGTTCTAGATCAAAGTAGAAATTCCATTTTCTATTTTAAACACATTGCCAACTACCTTCCAGAAAAATTGTACCGATTATATTCCCACTAATTGTAATTATTTTCATCAGATAAGTAAAAACTATTATTTCAGGTCCATTTCTTTGATATTCTTTGAGGTTGAATATCTTTTAAAATAATTTTTACCTATTTGTATTGCTTTTACAAGTTGCTTATTCATGTTCTTTGTGCATTTTTCTACTGGATCATTTGTCTTTTTCTTACTGATTTCTCAGTTCTAATGGATTTTAGCTCTTAAAAATACTGCAAGTATTACTTCCAGTTTATTTTGTGTTTTCATTTTCCAATCTGCTTTTTAATTTTTTGTGGTATATTTTTCTATACAGAAATATTTAATTCTTAAGTGGTCTTATCAATCAATTAGTCTTCCATTTATGAATTTTGGGTTCATGTAATCTTTAGAAAAGCTTTCTCCATGCCGAGATTTAAAGATAATCTGCTGTATTTTTTTCTGGCACTTCTATAGTTTTACTTTGAATGGTATTTGTAGTTTGGAATAATATATAGCTCTCATTCCATTTCATTACATGAACAGCTGAATTCACAGCTAAATATATTTATTCTAACATTAAATACATTTTTTGAAACATAAATAAAATCTGACTTTACCCAGTCTATTATCCGCTGTGATGACCCCATTAAACTGTTCCTTCACTTTTTCTACTGACCAGTCCTCAAGAATATTTAGTATAAAACAAGTACTCTTATATAATCAATTTTCAACTGCTGGTATTCTCATGTTTTATATAGTTTGTTTAAAGAACAAACTCTGCATTTAAGACTGTACATAACATCCTTATATAATCTGAAGGAAAAAAATATGAGTTCAGTTTTAGAGACTCGAATTTGGATTATGGTCCCAAACATATGCACATGCATACACATATACACAGAAATGACTTTAGAGTAAAATTACTTAAATTTCAAACTTACCTTCCAGACCAAGTCCAGGTATCTAAGTTCAGATAATGCAAATCATTCATCCTAGTTTGCTGAAATAGAAGTATGTCAAATTGGTTAGTGTTTTACATCTTTTATGGGCTAAAATTTTGATTTTAAAATAAGTTCAGATTAAAAACAGACTATCACTATTTTGGTTAATATCAGAAGTTTATATATTGGGAAAAATGCTAAACATTAATAAAATTAACATAGAGCTCCCAAATTAATGTGCCAAGGGGGAAGGGAAGAAATGGGTTTTAAACTACCAGGATTTAGATGATAAGGAATTAAAATTTGCTGATAATGCACTGAAATGAAGTATTCTCATTAAAATAGGATTTAGAATCATTTGTGATTATTCACAGACTGTTTTGAGAATAGAAGATAAATAAAAGTTATTATGGAATGGCATTTTGATCTCTAGATTATTTGAATGCTCAGTTCTATAAAATCCGAGGATAATTTTTATAAGAAGCATCATACATAAAAATACCATTTCTATTAAAAACACTAACCAAAACACGTCCACCAAAGATATAGCCCTTATTTCCAAGAACTGCACAGGTGTGCGCGGCTCGTGGCTGTGGTGGAATTCCACCCTGCAAGCAACAGTTCAAAGGAAACAGTTCAAAGACATGAAACATCTATACTGAAGTTACATTCCTATGCTCAGTATGAGAAATACTTGACCGCTAAGTTACCATTTCCTATGTACGTCAGTTAAAACCCTAGTACAAAAGTTTGTTCTAAATAGTAATAATTATGGACAAATACTACATCTCAAGAATGAAATTTACTCATGCTGATCTTTCTTTTTTAAAGTGTTTTTCTTAAATGCCTGACACAATTTAGCAAAATAAGATTTCACATAAATTTTACCTTAAAATACGAGGATTTAAAAATCAAATTTAAAAAATTATTTCTCTCACACACATACAGAGTTAATATTATAAGTGAACAGTTTAAAAGAAAAAACTGAAGTAACAAAACAGTAGCAGACTCACATAACCCAAAAATGGACTAACAGTTACCAAAGGGAAAGGGACTGGGGAGGATGGGTGGGAAGGGAGGGATAAGGGGGAAAAGGGGCATTATGATTAGTACACATAATGTGTGGGGGCGGGCACAGGGAAGGCAGTATAGCACAGAGAAGACAAGTAGTGATTCTATACCATCTTACTACACTGATGGACAGTCACTGTAATGGGGTATGTGTTGGGGATATTTCATGCAAACAACAAGGAGAAAAAAGCAGGTGTTGCAGTACTTGTATCAGACAAAACAGACTTCAAAACAAAGAAAGTAGCAAGAGATAAAGAAGGACATTACGTAACGATAAAGGGGTCAGTCCGACAAGAGGATATAACCATTTTAAGTATATATGCACCAAACACAGGAGCACCGACATATGTGAAACAAATACTAACAGAATTAAAGGAGGAAATAGAAAGCAATGCATTCATTTTAGGAGACTTCAACACACCATTCACTCCAAAGGATAGATCAACCAGACAGAAAATAAGTAAAGACACAGAGGCACTGAACAACACACTAGAACAGATGGACCTAACAGACATCTACAGAACTCTGCACCCAAAAGCAGCAGGACACACATTCTTCTCAAGGGCACATGGAACATTTTCCAGAATGGACCACATACTAGGCCACAAAAAGAACCTCAGCAAATTAAAAAATATTGAAATTGTACCAACCAACTTCTCAGATCACAAAGGTGTAAAACTAGAAATAAATTGTACAAAGAAAACAAAAAGGCTCACAAATACATGGAGGCTTAATAACATGCTAAATAATCAATGGATAAATGACCAAATAAAAACAGAGATCAAACAATATATGGAGACGAATGACAACAATAACACAAAGCCGCAACTTTTGTGGGACGCAGCAAAGGCAGTTCTAAGAGGAAAGTATATTGCAATCCAGGCCTATTTAAAGAAGGAAGAACAATGCCAAATGAATAGTCTAAAGATACAATTACTGAAATTGGAAAAAGAAGAACAAATGAGGCCCAAAGTCACCAGAAGGAGGGACATAATAAAGATCAGAGAAGAAATAAATAAAATTGAGAAGAATAAAACAATAGAAAAATCAATGAAACCAAGAGCTGATTCTTTAAAAAAATAAACAAAATAGATAAACGCCTAGCCAGACTCATTAAGAGAAAAAGAGAATCTACACACATAAACAGAATCAGAAATGAGAAAGGAAAAATAACGACAGACCCCACAGAAATACAAAGAATTATAAGAGAATATTATGAGAATCCATATGCTAACAAGTTGGAAAACCTAGAAGAAATGGACAACTTCCTAGAAAAATACAGCCTTCTAAGACTGACCAAGCAAGAAACAGAAACCTAAACAGACCAATCACCAGCAATGAAATTGAAGCGGTAATCAAAAAACTACCCAAGAACAAAACCCCCGGGCGTGATGGATTCACCTCTGAATTCTACCAGACATATAGAGAAGAAATAACACCGATTCTCCTTAAAGTTTTCCAAAAAATAGAAGAGGAGGGAATACTTCCAAACTCATTCTATGAAGCCAGCATCACTCTAATACCAAAACCGGGCAAAGACCTCACCAAAAAGAAAATTACAAACCAATATCCCTGATGAACATAGATGCAAAAATACTCAACAAAATATTAGCAAAACGAATTCAAAAATACATCAAGAGGATCATACACCATGATCAAGTGGGATTCATCCCAGGGATGCAAGGATGGTACAACACTCAAAAATCCATCAACATCATCCACCACATCAACAAAAAGAACAAAAACCACGTGATCATCTCCATAGATGCTGAAAAAGCATTTGACAAAATTCAACATCCATTCATGATAATAACCCTCAACAAAATGGGTTTAGAGGGCAAGTACCTCAACATCATAAAGGCCATATATGAAAAACCCACAGCTAACATCATACTTAACAGTGAGAAGCTGAAAGCTTTTCATCTAAGATCGGGAACAAGACAGGGATGCCCACTCTCTCCACTGTTATTCAACATAGTAGTGGAGGTCCTAGCCACAGCAATCAGACAACACAAAGAAATACAAGGCATCCAGATTGGTAAAGAAGAAGTCAAATTGTCACTATTTACAGATGACATGACACTGTACATAAAAAACCCTAAAGACTCCACTCCAAAACTACTAGATCTAATATCTGAATTCAGCAAAGTGGCAGGATACAAAATTAACACACAGAAATCTGTTGCTTTCCTAAAAACTAACAATGAGCTAAGAGAAAGAGAAATCAGGAAAACAATTCCATTCACAATTGCATCCAAAAGAATAAAATACGTAGGAATAAACCTAACGAAGGAAATGAAAGACCTATACCCTGAAAACTACAAGACACTCCTAAGAGAAATTAAAGAGGACACTAACAAATGGAAATTCATCCCATGCTCTTGGCTAGGAAGAATAAATATTGTCAAAATGGCTATACTACCTAAAGCAATCTACAGATTCAATGCAATCCCTATCAAACTACCAACAGCTTTCTTCAATGAACTGGAATAAATAATTCTAAAATTCATATGGAACCACAAAAGACCCCAAATAGCCAAAGCAATCCTGAGAAGGAGGAATAAAACAGGGGGAATTACGCTCCCTGACTTCAAGCTCTACTACAAAGCCACAGTAATCAAGACAATTTGGTACTGGCACAAAAACAGACCCACAGACGAGTGGAACAATATAGAAAATCCAAATATTAACCCAAACATATACAGTCAATTAATATATGATAAAGGAGCCTTGGATATACAATGGGGAGATGACAGCCTCTTCAGCAGCTGGTGTTGGAAAAACTGGACAGCTACATGTAAGAGAATGAAACTGGACTACTGTGTAACCCCATAAATGAAAGTAAACCCAAAATGGATCAAAGACCTGAATGTAAGTCGTGAAACCATAAAACTCTTAGAAAAAAACATAGGTAAAAATCTCTTGGACATAAACATGAGCGACTTCTTCATGAACATATCTCCCCGGGCAAGGGAAACAAAAGCAAAAATGAACAAGTGGGACTATATCAAGCTGAAAAGCTTCTGTACAGCAAAGGACACCATCAGTAGAACAAAAAGACATCCTACAGTATGGGAGAATATATTCATAAATGACATATCCGATAAGGGGTTGACATCCAAAATATATAAAGAGATCACACACCTCAACAAACAAAAAGCAAATAATCCAATTAAGAAATGGGCAGAGGACATGAATAGACACTTCTCCAAAGAAGAAATTCAGATGGCCAACAGGCACATGAAAAGATGCTCCACATCGTTAATCATTAGAAAAATGCAAAATAAAACCACAATGAGATATCACCTCACACCAGTTAGGATGGCCAACATCCAAAACACAAACAACAACAAATGTTGGTGAGGATGTGGAGAAAAGGGAACCCTCCTACACTGCTGGTGGGAATGCAAATTAGTTCAATCATTGTGGAAAGCAGTATGGAGGTTCCTCAAAAAACTAAAAATAGCAATACCATTTGACCCAGGTATCCCACTCCTAGGAATTTACCCTAAGAATTCAGCAGCCCAGTTTCAAAAAGACCGATGCACCCCTATGTTAATTGCAGCACTATTTACAATAGCCAAGAAATGGAAGCAACCTAAGTGTCCATCAGTAGATGAATGGACAAAGAAGATGTGGTACATATACACAATGGAATATTATTCAGCCATAAGAAGAAAACGAATCCTACCATTTGCAACAACATGGATGGAGCTAGAAGGTATTATGCTCAGTGAAATAAGCCACACTGAAAAAGACAAGCACCAAATGATTTCACTCATATGTGGAGTATAAGAACAAAGAAATAACTGAAGGAATGAAACAGTAGCAGACTCACAGAACCCAAGAATGGACTAATAGTTACCAAAGGGAAAGGGACTAGGGAGGATGGGCGGGAAGGGAGGGACAAGGGGGACAAGGGGCATTACGATTAGCAGACGTAACGTTGGGGGGTGTGGGGAGGGCAGTACTACTCAGAGAAGACAAGTAGTGACTCTATAGCATCTCACTACGTTGATGCACAGTGACTGTAATGGGGTTGGTGGGGGGGACTTGATGAAGTGGGTAGTTTAATAACCATAATGTTGCACATGTAACTGTAGATTAATGATACCAAAATTAAAAAAAAAAGGGCCATCAGGTGCTCCAGACCCTTGCTTATTCTCTAAGGAAGTAGAGGGTTAAGAGGCCTGAAAGAGATCTAGGATGAACTTCAGTATATCCAGTCTGAACATTTCTCTGTACCTGCTTGCTGACATGAAACTACTGCAATAGAGATAACATGCCTTTATTTCATTAATAAAATAAGCAATTATTAAAATTCAAATGCTGAGTGAAGGAAAACTCAATTGACAAATATAAATGACTGATAGTTCTAAAATTAGAAATGGGTGAAGAGGCCAGAAGAGCCCTGGGAACCTGAAATTCACTGCTTGGAAAAGAAAACGCTGAGAAAGGTAAAATCTGATAACATTACTTGGCATGGAACCTTTCATCTCTTCCATCAGCAAAAGTCGGACTGCAAGGAATTTTAGTCATGAATGCCTATCAGTGGACAATTTTGGCTTTGCCTGTTCAGCATTCCAGTCTGAACCGCTCTGGTGAGCTTATCAATCACAATGTCTTGCTCCTCACGGATGGGCCTGAAACTCAGGCCTGGCCAATGATTCCCTTGGCAAAAGGGACTGATGTAAAGAGTGGGAACATGCCCAAGTAGCCAGAGTCCTTTACTAGGACTCATATATAGACATCAAGAGAACACAGCACCAATAGAAAGAACTTATTATACCTGAAAGTTATTCTGACATTCTGACATACTATCTCCTAACTGAGCTGGTCAGTCTGCAGAAGACAGAATGAAGCTAGCACACACAGAGAAATAGGGAAAAGCTGACACAGACAGACAGAAAGCACCATGATGGGGTAAATCATTTGCTCCACTTCTTGAGGCCCTGGTCTCTGCAGCTCTTTCTTTCACTATATGAGCCACTCCAAAATACACTTTCCAGCTATAGAAGAATTCATTACTGCTTTAAATAATTTGAATTTGTATTTGCTTACTAGCACATGAAGTAGTAGTAATGATGTCTTTTTGTCATGCTATAACTTCATGTAGTGCTGATTTCAAGAGTCATGAGATGAGAGATTTTTAAAATTATGGACTTTGTTACAAAAGGACTTTTTAAAAGAATCTTTATTAAATCAGGGCATCACACTTGTGGGTAAAGAATGATGATGGCACCTCTTTAGATTTTTCTAGAATAACTGAGGTAGCCTGGAGAAAAATATGTGAGAAAAATAGTACTAGTCACAACATTCAGGAGAACCCTTTGTGATTAAAAATTCAGTTACTAAAATCCAAATAAATTAGTAAAAATTAATTTTTAAGGTATCAATAAATATATGAATATAAAGGTAACTTTTTACAATACCTACTTTAATTTCTGGTTGAAACCAACTCTGTGTCTTTGTGTCAAATATGTGAACATCATTATGCCATCCCCAGAATATCTCTTCTTCCTAAGACAGAAATTTTTTAAATATTTAAAAAGTTTTATAATTTTTAAATCATTGTTATAGTTTCATTGTATATTTGCTGATGAAATATTAGACATCTTTACAAACTAGGGTTAAATATTACCATAGTCATAAGGCGAATGCATACACCAGTGGCTCACAAAATGTGGTCCCCAGACCAACATCGGAAGCACCTGACAGCTATCTTCTCATAGTATTGCCTGCAGTGAATCATAATTTTACTTGTTGACAATAATCTAATTCTCTTAAAGTAGTGTCTCTTTTAAAATTGCAGAGGACACAATGATATTTATATTTTAAAATCTGTGTCCCTAAAGGACATGCTCAGAATTCCTAATCTGTGCTACTAGAAACTTTAGGGGATCATGATTCCTTTTTCCAAAAAGTTCCAAGCACTTCTATTTAACTCATTTGTCATTATAGGTCAAACTTATGTTAACTCTCTTTTATGTCTTCTGAGACAAAATTCTCAGCAAGGAAAAGATTTAGCAGTTACATTGTATTTAGCATCTTTCAGATTGTTGAAATCCCCTATCAACACTCTAGCTTACTTCTGTGCTGTTTTTATGCTCTATGTCAGAAATACAGCATTCTTTTTTGTTATGACTTGCCAAAGAAGTCAAATAAATGAAAAAATTAGCTTATTTTTGAATCTAAATGAAAAAATATACTTGTACATCAGAAATTTCAGGACATGATTATAAAACTAACTGTACTAGGGGGAAAAAAATGACAGATTTCACTGATGAGTATAAATAATTAGATATAAACAATGGGAAGTTCTATTTCTGATAATTATCAGTAATATTATAAGTAGCAAAGTTTTAAGAATATTTCATTTTAAAAACTCAAAAACCATGTAAACACATGAAGAATTTTTAAATATTCATAAAGGAAGAGATCAATGCAGAAGGTACATATACATTTACATTAATAATTTACAGTAAGATATGCTAGTAGAATGTAAGATGGAAGAGTTACTGTGTATGTGGGATCAATGATTTTTAAAGTTATTTTTTAAAAGATTTCATTTGTTTAAGTCATGTCTTCTTTCATTAATAACAACTTATTCTCTAGCCAAGAATAAGCAGGAAGTAAGTAGTAAGAATAAGGAGGAAAGGTAATATCACTACCAACTTGCTCTCACACAGAGGCCAGTCTGAGCTATGAATAGTTCTGGTGGACATATACAAAAGAAGGTGTATGTCAGTAGTAGCCATTTTGGTTACCTATGACCAGAGTTTTTCAACATTATGCTAAAGCCTCTACTTGTCTAACCTAAACATGTATAAGCAATTAACAATGTAAGAATGTACTCTGCCAGTAGCCATGAACGCTAATACTACTAGGTGAGAGAACCTTCTCTAACTGAATCCAAATCCAAAACAGAAAAAACATTTTTTCATGGTGTGAATTATGACAAATTGAAATCAGAAAGATTGGGCTCATTATTTCTAAGTACTTTAAGGTGATACTAGATGAGAGAAAAAGGTACAGTGATTACTCTTACCCAAGATGCATCATGAACATCAAAACAGTCTTGGAGCTCATTGAGTTTCCTATACCCATAGCCACCAAAATATATTAATCTGAAAATCAAACACAAAAGGACATACTTTAGGGGCTCTATTTCCAGTTTGTTCATAGAAAGATGAAAGAGATCATTTCTCTTACTCTAATAAATAAACTATAAAAACATAGTTTAAAAAAGAACAATCAAGGGCTAAGGGAACAAAGCAAACAAAATGAACTAATTCCATTTAAGGGTGAGCTCTCCATAGGAGAGAAGAGACCCATAGCTGTGTTCATTCTTGATACAACAATAGGAGGAGGAATAATTCAGCACAGAGTTTGTAAAAGAATTGACTGAAAACTATAAAAGCCACATGTTGGCTGGCATGGCAAATTAAAATCTTAAGAAATTCAGCCAGGAGGATTAAAGATGGAGGCGTGAGAGGAGAAAGAGAGGCCTCTTCCTAAAACCACATACAATACAAAAATATAATTAACACAAGTAATCCTGTAAAAGCAACATGAAAGAAGGCTGTGTCAGTCTGCATACAACTGGAGGAAAGAACAGACCTCCCGGACAGGGTAATGTACCAAAGTCGAGATCCGGCAGGACCCAAGCCATTCCCCCATCCCAGCTTACCAGCAAGAGGAAATGTAATGGGGTGGGGAGGAAGTGGAGGCCTGGGACTGCTGAAAACCTAGCTTAGGAGATCTGCTCTGGCAGCACAAACCTACAATGCATGGTGCTCTGGTGATTAGTGGGGTTGGAAAGCTAAGACAGGCAGAATACCTGGAGAGAATGAGATTCCAGCCACTTGTAGAAAACAGGGATCCACATCTGGCTGCTCTGGGACAAAAGAAAGGCAGGCAGTCTGAGAGACTTCCTAATAGCGAGAGGGCTGCTAAAGGGGCAAGGATTGCACAGAGCTTACTGCTCAGAAGAAAGAACAGGTAGACAAAATTGTCCAGTCGCACTCTGCCCAGCAGGCTGGGAACTTTCACGATCTTCAGGCGCTCTGGCCCCCTGGCTGGCTACACAGCAACAAGGACCCCTCCATGATCTGCAGCCTGCTGCGCCTTTCCTTCCGGCCAGCCTGCAACTGGCTCGCAAACCAGCAAACGCTGCCGTGGCATCAGGCCAGCCAGCAGGAAGCCCCGCCTACAGCAGCTACAAACGCAAAGCATAGAGGCTTATACCTGTGTGCTAGGCCAACTGGCTCTGGCACTGGAGACAGGAATAGCAGCCAGAAAGCAGGAAATAGCTCTTTGCTGCTCCCAGGAACCAACACCGCCCCCCTGTGACCCGCAACAACACTCCAGGGGCTGAGCAGCTCCAGAGAGTAGAGCTTCTTGGCACTAGAGGGCATCATATACAATTATGAAATGTCAAAGGAGCCTGGTTCAAACCAAAATCCCACAAACATGAGAAAAAGAGTCAAATAAAAGCAATCTCATCCATCTGCCTGAAAGAGATTTCAAAATAAAAATAATAAACATGCTCATGGAGGTACAGAAAAATACTCAAGAGCTCAGGAACAAATTCTGGTCAGAGATCCAATCATTAAAGAATACAATGGAGGATTTTACAAGCAGACTAGATACGGTGGAGGAGACGATAAATGAAATAGACATTAGAGAAGAGGAATACAAAGAAGCTGAGGCACAGAGAGAAAAAGGGATTTTGAAGAATGAAAGAATATTGAGAGAACTGTGTGACCAATCCAAATGGAACAATATTCGTATTATAGGGGTACCAGAAGAAGAAGAGAGAGAAAAAGGGATAGGAAGTGTCTTTGAGGAGGTAATTGCTGAAAACTTCCCCAATCTGTGAAGGAGATAGTCTTTCGGGCCATTGAGTTGCACAGATCTCCCAAGACAATGGACCCAAGAAAGACAACAAGAAGACACATAATAATTAAAATGGCAAAGATCAAGGATAAGGACACACTTTTAAAAGTAGCTAGAGAGAGAAAATAGATCACATACTAGACCAAAAAAGAGCCTCATTAAATTTAAAAAAGATTGATATTGTACCAACCAGCTTCTCAGATCACAAAGGTATGAAACTAGAAATAAATTACACAAAGAAAACAAAAAAGATCACAAACACATGGAGGCTTCATAACATACTCCTAAGTAATCCATGGATCAATGACCAATAAAAACAGAGATCAAGCAATATATGGAGACAAATGACAATAATACAACACCTCAAAATCTGTGGGATGCAGCGAAGGCCGTGTTAAGAGGCAAGTATACTGCATTACAGGCCTACCTCAGGAAAGAAGAACAATCCTACATGAACAGCCTAAATTCACAATTAATGAAAGTAGAAAAAGAACAACAAATGAGGCCCAAAGTCAGTAGAAGGAGGGACATAATAAAGATTAGAGCAGAAATAAAGAAAATCAAGAAGAATAAAACAATAGAAAGAATCAATGAAAGCAGGAGCTGGTTTTTCTAGAAAATAAACAAAATAGATACACCTCTAGCTAGACACACCAAGAAAAAAAGAGAGTCTACAGACATAAACAGAATCAGAAATGAGAAAGAAAAATCAAAATGGACACCACAGAAATACAAAGAATTATGAGAGAATACTATGAAAAATTATATGCTAACAAACTGGATAATCTAGGAGAAATGGACAACATTCTAGAAAAATACAACCTTTCAAGGCTGACCCAGGAAGAAACAGAAAATCTGAACAGACCAATTACCAGCAATGAAATTGAATTGGTAATAAAAAAAACTACCTAAGAACAAATCCCCTGGACTAGATGGCTTCACCACTGAATTTTATCAAACATTTACTGAAGACCTAATACCCATCTCCCTTAAAGTTTTCCAGATATCAGAAGAAGAGGGAATACTTCCAAACTCATTCTATGAGGCCAGATTCACTCTAATACCAAAATCAGGCAAAGACACCATAAAAAAATAAAACTAAAGACCAATATCCCTGATGAATATAGATGCAAAAATACTCAACAAAATATTAGCAAACCGAATTCAAAACTACATTAAAAAGTCATCCATCATGATCAAGTAGGATTTATTCCAAGGATGCAAGGATGGTACAGTATTAGAAAATCCATCAACATCATCCACCACATCAACAAAAAGAAGGACAAAAACCACATGATCATCTCCATGGATGCTGAAAAAGCATTCGACAAAATTCAACATCCATTCATGATAAAAACTCGCAACAAAATGGGTATAGAGGTCAAGTACCTCAACATAATAAAGGCCATATATGACAAACCCAGAGCCAACATCATACTGAACAGCGAGAAGCTGAAAGCTTTTCCTTTAAGATCGGGAACAAGACAAGGTTGCCCACTCTCCCCACTTTTATTCAACATAGTTCTGGAGGTCCTAGCCATGGCATTCAGACAACACAAAGAAATAAAACGCATCCAGATTGATAAAGAAGAAGTTAAACCACCCCTGTTTGCAGATGACATGACATTGTACATAAAAAAACCCTAAAGAATCCACTCCAAAACTACTAGATCTAATATCTGAATTTAGCAAAGTTGCAGGATACAAAATTAATACACAGTAATATGCTGCATTCCTATAAAACACTAATGATGAAGTAGCAGAAAGAGAAATCAGGAAAACAATTCCATTCACAATTGCATCAAAAAGAATAAAATATCTAGGAATAAACCTAACCAAGGAAGTGAAAGACCTATACTCTGAAAACTACAAGACACTCATCGGAGAAATTAAAGAAGAGACCAATAAATGGAAACACATCCCATACTCATGGATAGGAAGAATTAATATTGTCAAAATGGCCATCCTGCCTAAAGCAATCTACAGATTCAATGCCATCCCCATCAAAATACCAATAGCATTCTTCAAGGAACTAGAGCAAATAGTTCCAAAATTCATAGGGAACCAAAAAAGACCCTGAATAGGCAAAGAAATCCTGAGAAGGAAGAATAGAGCGCAGGCATTTATGGTCCCTGATTTCAAGCTCTCCTACAAGGCCACAATACTCAAGACAATTTGGTATTGGCACAAGAACAGACCCATAGACCAGTGGAACAGACTAGAGAGTCCAGATATAAACCCAAGCATATATGGTCAATTAATATATGATAAAGGAACCATGGATATACAATGGGGAAAAGAAAGCCTCTTCAACAACTGGTGTTGGCAAAACTGGACAGCTACCTGCAAAAGAACGAAACTGGATTACTGTTTAACCCCATACACAAAAGTAAACTCAAAATGGATATGGATCAAAGACCTGAATGTAAGTCATGAAACCATAAAACTCTTAGAAGACAACATAGGCAAAAATCTCCTGAATATAAACATGAGCAACTTCTTCCTGAACATATCTCCTCAAGCAAGGGAAACAAAATTGAAAATGAACACATTATACTACATCAAGCTAAAAAGCTTCGGTACTGCAAAGGACACCATCAACAGAACAAAAAGGCATCCTACAGTATGGGAGAATATATTTGTAAATGACATATCCAACAAGGGGTTAACATCCAAATATATAAAGAACTCACATGCCTCAACACCCAAAAAGCATATAACCTATTTAAAAATGGGCGGAGGATATGAACAGACACTTCTCCAAAGAAGAAATTCAGATGGCCAACAGGCACATGAAAAGATGCTCCACATCACTAATTATCAGGGAAATGCAAATAAAAACCACAATTAGATATCACTTCACACCAGTTAGGATGGCCACCATTGAAAAGACTAAGAGCAACAAATGCTGGCCAGGATGTGGAGAAACGGGAACCCTCCTACACTGCTGGTGGGAATGTAAACTAGTTCAATCATTGTTGAAAGCAGTATGGAGGTTCCTCAAAAAACTAAAAATAGCAATACCATTTGACCCAGGAATTCCACTCCTAGGAATTTACCCTAAGAGTGTAGGATTCCAGTTTCAAAAAGATATATGCACCTCTTTGTTTATTGCAGCACTATTTACAATAGCCAAGATATGGAAGCAACCTAAGCGTCCATCAGTAGATGAATGGATAAAGAAGAGGTGGTACATATACACAATGGAATACTATTCAGCCATAAGAAAGAAAAAAATCCTACCATTTGCAACAACATGGATGGAGCTGGAGGATATTATGCTCAGTGAAATAAGCCAGGCGGAGAAAGACAAGTGCCAAATGATTTCTGTCACTTGTGGAGTATAACAACGAAGCAAAACTGAAGGAATAAAACAGCAGCAGACTCATAGACTCCAAGAAGGGAGTAGTGGTTATTAAAGCGGCAGAGGGATGGGAGGGCAGGTGGGGAGGGAGGGAGAAGGGTATTGAGGGGTATTATGTTTAGTACATATGGTGTTAGGGCATCACAGGGAAGACAGTGTAGCACAGAGAAGGCAAATAGTGAATCTGTGGCATCTTACTGCACTGATGGACAGTGATTGCACTGGGGTATGGGGGGACTCGATAATATTGTGAATGTAGTAACCACATTGTTTTTCATGTGAAACCTTCATAAGAGTGTATATCAATAATACCTTAATAAAAAAATAAATAAAAAGAATAAAAAATAAATAAATTCAGCCACAGAGGGAGGGAGAAGGGGCAGGGAGCCCAAGCTCTGTAAAACAGTATTACATGGTCTTATGTGAATAATAATAGCAGTCCCAAAAGGAGAAGAGACAAGTAGATGTAAAGAAGAAATATTTGATAATTATTAAAAACTTCCTAAAACTGATAAATAATATAAACCCACCAACCCCAATATCTCAGCATACTCCACACAAGATAAATACAAAGGAAACTACATGTAGGCACATTTTAATCAAATCAATGAAGAGCAAAAATAAAAAAACATTAAAAAAAGTCAGAGAAGAAAGACATATTATGTACAGGGGAATAAAAACACAAATGAGTGAATTTCTCTCCAGAAAAATGGAGGTCAAAAGATCATGTAATAAAATCTTTAAAGCACTGAGAGAATAAAACAATTCTTTTAACCCAATGAGTGAAAAAAAATCACAGTACATATTAGAAATTACCTTGAAATGAGTGAAAACAAAAACACAATGAAACAAAATATATGGGATGCAGTGAAGGTGGTGGTCAGAGGAATTATATAGCTGCAAATGTCTACAAATTTTTTTAAAAGATCTCAAACCCATAACATAGCTGTACACATTAAAGAACTAGATAGAGTAAACTAAAACCACAGATAACACAAAAAAGAAACAGTAAAAATTAAAGGGGAAATAATAAAAATACTGAATTGAAAAACAATATAGAAAAAAAAAGTTGGTCTTTTGAAAAGATCAACAAATTTGACAAATCTTTACTAGATTGACTAAGAAAAAAGAAGAATCAAACTACTAAAACCAGAAATGACAACAGGGACATTACTATCCACATTACACAAATCAAAGATTATAAGAAAATGCTATGAAAAGCTATATGCCAATAGGTTGGATAAAATTGGTTAGATGAAATAGAAAAATTCCTGAAAAGACATACACTACCAAAAATGGCTCACAAAGAAATAGAAAATCTGAATAAGCCTATATGAAGTAAAAAGATTGAATCAGTAATCAAAAAACTTTCCAACAAACAAAATTCCAGGACGAGAGAGTATCAGTGGTGAATTCTACCAAACATTTAAAGAAGAATTAATACCAATCTCTCTGAAACTTTTCCAAAATATTAAAGAGGAGGGAACACTTCCTGATTCATTCTAAGAGACCAGGCAGACAGACCCTATAAAAAAAAAAAACTACACATACCTGATAAGGGAGTAATATCCAGCATAAGTAAAGAACTCCTACAACTCAACAACAAAAAGACAAACAACCCAATTTTTTAAAATGGGCAAAGGACTTGAATGGCCTTTTTACAAAGAAGATATACAAATAGCCAATAAACACATGAAAAAATGTTCAACATCATTATTATTCATATTATTCATTATTATTCACCTTAAAAAGGAATGAAGTTCTGATATTTACTCCATAGATTAAAATACTACATACATACTACATCCCAGTGATCCTTGAAAGCATTTTGTTAAGTAAAATAAGCCAGACATGAAATCGTAAATATTGTATGATTCCACTTATATGAAATATCTATAATAGGCAAAATTCATGGAAACAAAGTAGATAAGAGGTTGGCAGGGGTTGGGGAAAGAGAGAATAGAGAGGTATTGTTTAATGAGTATGTAGTTTCTGTCTGGAGTGATGAAAAATTTTGGGACTAGATAATGGCTGCCTAAGACTGTGAATGTAACCAATGCCACTGTATTATACACTTAAATTGGTTAAAATGGCAATTTTTATGTTATATATATTTTAACATAACTGTTTTAAAAAGGTATGATGAAAAGTAAGTCTATCTCTCTACTCTCAGTCACTCAATTCCCTGCCTAGGACCACTACTGTTACCAGTTTCTTATACACATGAACAAGAAAAACTTTAAAGGATCAAAAATACTTTGTAGGTTTGGGTTAATTAAGTCCTGGAGAAACAAAAATGAAAAACCTAATGGCTTATAGGAATATACTTCATTGCCCCTAAGTGTTCACAGAGATCTTCCCTTTACACAAGGCCACCCAAAGCTCAGCAATACAGTTCAGTTCAGTTTTAAGTTCCAGTCCCTACCATGCTTCTTCCAAGCTGACATGACAGAAAAAATTAAGACCTAACCTAGAAGCATATACAAAGTTATCAATTATTCCCTCTAAAATATTCTGCACCTATCTGCAAATAGAATTCAACAGTATGTTGAAATACTTGTTTACAAGTAAGTAAGATTTATATCTAAAATACAAATCTATCATATTAGAAAATGTATCACATCACTATTTAAATTGGGAAAAAAAACTCTGATCACCTCAAAAGAGAGGAAAAAGTATTAAAAAAATCAATATTCATTGCTCATAAACACCCATGTTTAAAAAGGTAGAAACAGCATAACATGCCTTCCTTGTATACAAACATGGAAATTATGTTAATGTGGTATTTCAAATCTGTTGGAAAAAATTGAACTATTTAATAAATAATGAAAGAACAATTAATAATTGAGCTGGAGAAAATGTATAGTTAAAGCTACCCTACAGTATATACAAGTATGTTTCAAATGAAGTAAAAAAAAAATCTAATGTAAAAAATCAAAACTTACGAACTTTTTACTTTGGAATGATGTAAAATATATGATAACAAAAACAAAATTTAAATAAATCCTAAAAATAAAAAGCAAAATAAACAAATGAATCCATGTATCAAATGGGCAACATAATTACATAGAGGAAGGAGATCTTCTTAAGGCAACTACAAAATAAAAGATATGATTGTACATTTGTAATGGCATAGAATCTAAAAATAAAAGAATTGTAACAAAATTAAAACTGTTTTCAGTAATCATGTTTTCTGTGGTATTTTTGGCATTGTGTGAATTATGGGATAAAGCAAATGAGTAATTTTGTTGGTGACACAGAACCAGGATTTTCAACATAGGAGAAAGTACATAGGAATATTTAAAAGTAGTGAGGTTGGGGGTTAAACACTTAGTAGTTCTGAATATGAAATGGAAGTATCTGTATGAATGCATATTGTGTTTCATTAAAAAAATTTATTTTCTGTCTCTAGCTGCTAAAAAGTGTAGATAATAACTCACCCAACATCAATGGCACATCTGGCACTGCACTGAGACTGAAGTTTCTAATCACTGCTTGCCACTAAACAGAATCAGAATTCCTGACTACTGGTCAGAGATGGCTGACTAGTGTGACCTAGGATAGGAAACATGCAAGATGAGCCTGGAACATCTCGTCCCACTGAAAAGCATACAAATTACCCTGTGGTACTTCAAAAGGATTCAGGGGCCACCTTGAAGAGGCTCCCCCATGGCAAAGATGGGATAATTTATGCTTCAATAAGAGAAATAACTCCATAGATTAAAATACTTAAAATAGTTTGAATTCATGATTTCCTAATGATAATTTTAAAACTTACTGGTTACTTTGGACAATGCTAGAGAAATAATTGTTGAACACTGGGAAAAGGGAAAATCAAGGGAAAAGATCAAGGCTTTATCCTGATTTTCCTACTCAAATTATATCTCAGAGTTAGCAATAACCAATTAAGGAAAGCTTCTCTTCATAGAAGTATTCTACTAATAAATGAAGAACAAATTATAGAATTACTATATCAATACTTTGCATCCTCTTGTGCATAAATGGATTTAGGCAACAATCAGCAATCCTTGCTAACAAAGAGAGACAATCAGATATTATGTGCCCCCTAATGGAAATACCTTACTATAAAGTAACTTTGTCTCCCTCCAAAACATACAACCAACCAAAGAACATGAATCTGATCAAGTTTCCAGATTTAAGTACCATTTCACAGAAAGAACAAAGTATAGATGAACATGTCAAAAGATACCACAGGGACATAATCAACACAATGCAGACTGTTAGAATCTCTGCAGCCAAATGACCTGGTTTCTTTTTCAAGTAAATTTCAGAACCAAAACAACAACAAAGATCAAAAAGGAATCTTCTAGAATGAAAGCACAATTAAGAGACATATCAATCAATTACAATGGATAGATCTTACCAGTATCCTCTATTACATAAATTGTTTTTTTAATTTATAAGACAAACTGATAAATTTGAATACTGAATATTATATACATGATATTTTAAAGCAAGAACAGTTTAATCAAACAATTGAAGGAAACCTTCAGAGCAAAAATACATGAACTCAAACAACAGAGTTGATAACCAGAAGCAGATTGGTCGAAGTTAGGAATGAAATATAAGGGGAAAAATCATTTTTGGAAATGAAGATCAAGTTACAAAGAACAAGCATCACAGAAAATACAGTAAAGGACATAGAGGATAGAACTAAGAAAAGCCAGCAAAGAAATAAAAAATTTTGTGAGAAAATGATAAACTGGTGGAGAAGAGCTAAAAGTATAACAAGTTATAACAGAAGGTTAAAAAACATGAATTAACAAAACTGGTGTTGAATGAAAAGGAGTGGTAGAGGGAAGAAGTGGCTGCAATCTAATTTTATTGATGCTTAGAGTAGGGAAACAATAGATATTGTTTAAAGAAAAATAAAGCTAAAGGTAGTATATTAAAATATAAATGTAAGCACTGGAACTAGTACTGAAGGTCTTAAAACAGTGTAACAAGCCCCCCACACACACACACATATACACACATAAAAGTATAAGGATTGGGAAAAGAAAAAACAAAATCTACCTAATCCACAGATATTCTGATTATTTAGAAAAAAAATCTATTGCTAAATTATTAGAATTAATAAAAGAGTTTAGAAAGTATGCTAAATACCAGGCAAATACATATAAAGATCAATTGTTTCTATATACTAGCCACAACAGAACATGAAAACATTTAAAAGAAACCATTTAAAATAGCAACCAGAAGAATAAGTACCTAGGAAAATTTAAATGAAAAGTGTGTATGACTTTTACATAGATACTATAAAACACTACGGAAAGAAAGGCTAAAATGTCTAAAGAAATGGAGGAATACAGAAGGAAGCCATGTTCATGGACTTGAAACCTCACTACTGTAAATATGTTAGTCCTCACCAAGTTGAACTCTAGATTCAATACAATTCCAGTTAAAATTCCAGCAGGTTTTGTGGAAATTAACTAGGTAATACAATATTTATATAGAAATGTAGAGGGCCTAGAAGAGCCAGAACACATTTGCAGGAGAAGAACTAATTGAGAACAAATATAAGTCTACACTTGGCAGTTTTCTCTAATTGAGAATAAATATAAGTCTACCAGCTTCAAGGCTTATTATAAAAGTATAGAAATTAAGACAACATGGTACTGGCACAAGGACAGGCAAATGTTCAACAGAAGATAAGAGACTTCAGAAACAGACCCATCAATATATGGACACTGAATTTATGGCAAAAACAGCACTGCAGAGTAATGAAGAAAGTATGATCTTTTCGATCAGTGCTGCTGGATCAACTGGTTATCCAGTTGGTTATCCAAATGGAAAAATGAAACCTTACCCTTACTTCACAACACACACAAAAACCAATTTCAGCTGGGCTGTGAATCTGAACGTGAAAGATAAAACAATAAAGTTTTTAAAAGACAACTTAGAAGAACCATCTTCATGACCTTGCGGAAAGAAAAATGTCCAGGATACAAAAGCACTACAAGGAAAAGATTGGCAAATTAGACTATATTAAAATCAAATTACACCATTAAGAGAATGAAAACATACCTACCCAACAGAAATGTTTTTTTTGTTTTTGTTTTTTTTAATAATTTATTTTGGTATCATTAATCTACAATTACATGTGCAATATTATGATTATTAAACTGCCCCTTCATCAGGTCCCCCCCACCAGCCCCATTACAGTCACTGTCCATCAGCGTAGTGAGATGCTATAGAATCACTACTTGTCTTCTCTGAGTTGTACAGCCCTCCCCAGGCCCCCCCAACATTACATTTGCTAATCGTAATGCCCTTTTTCCTCCTTGTCCCTCCCTTCCCACCCATCCTCCTCAGTTCCTTTCCCTTTGGTAACTATTAGTTCATTCTTGGGTTCTGTGAGTTTGCTGCTGTTTTGTTGATTCAGTTTTTTTCTTTGTTCTTATACTACATATATGAGTGAAATCATTTGATACTTGTCTTTTTCGGCGTGGCTTATTTCACTGAGCATAATACCCTCTAGCTCCATCCATGTTCTTGCAAATGGTAGGATTTGTTTTCTTCTTATGGCTGAATAATATTCCATTGTGTATATGTACCACCTCTTCTTTATCCATTCATCTACTGATGGACACTTAGGTTGCTTCCATTTCTTGGCTATTGTAAATAGTGCTGCGATAAACATAGGGGTGCATATGTCTTTTTCAAATTGGGCTGCTGCATTCTTAGGGTAAATTCCTAGGAGTGGAATTCCTGGGTCAAATGGAATTTCTATTTTGAGTTTTTTGAGGAACCTCCATACTGCTTTCCACAATGGTTGAACTAATTTGCATTCCCACCAGCAGTGTAGGAGGGTTCCCTTTTCTCCGTATCCTCGCCAACATTTGTTGTTGTTTGTGTTTTGGATCCAACAGAAATGTTTACCGTTATGTACTAAAATACATAGAATGTTCATAGCTGCATTATTCCAAAGAGTCAAAAAGTGGAAATGACCCAAATGGATCTGTCAACAATAGAATTAATAAATCTATTGTAGTACTTCATTCAACAGAGAAACACAGAGGAGAGAAAACAAACTATAGGTCACATGACATCATGGATGAATATCAAAAATATAATTTTTGAAAAAAAATAAATTCTATAGGATTACATATTTATAAAATAAAAAAGGAATAGGTGTCTAATGGAAATGATAATGTCAGGACAATGGCTTCCTTTAGGAAGGAGGCTGAGCATAGTGATTGGGAATGGACATAATGAGTGTTTCTAGAGTGTTGATAACGTTCTCTCTCTTTACTTGGGTAGTGGTTACATAAGTGTATTCACCTTATGAGAGTCATTTAAGGTGTACCGCTATGATTCGTACTAGCTATAAGAATGTTCTGTAAAGCTTCAATATCTAAATTTGTGAAGTATTTGTATATTGATAGACAGATGATCAATGGAATAGAATAGAAAACCCAGAAACAGATCCAAATACTGAAGGAAATTTAGTAAATACATGATAAAGGTGGCATCTGAAATAACTGAGTTAGAGACAGGTAATCATCTAGAAAACTAGAAACCTGGACCCATATCTCATACCACCCACAGGGTAAGTTGCAAGTGAGTCAGTGATTCAAATGTGAAAAATAAAATGACAAAAGTACTAGGGGAAAATTAGTGTGTAACCCTGGAGTGGAAAAAGCCTTTGCAATCAAGACTCAAAATCAAGAAGCCACAAAAGAAATTATTGATAAATTTATTTAAATAACAGCTTTAGAAAGCTGTTCTATGCACACAGAACTCACTTTAAGCAAAGTCAAAAGACAAATTACAAACTGGAAAATACTTCCATATCACATAACAGTCAAACACTGATCTCCTTAATCATACATAACTCTCATATATTGAGATTATAAATGCCAATAATCAAACAGAAAATAATGGCAAAGGCATGAACAAACAGTTCAGAGAAAAAGAAAGAAAACTGCCCTTAAACATACAAAAATACATTCAAACTCAGAAAAAAAATTTAATGAAAATGAAAATAAGACTTAGACACCATTTATCACCTATCAGTTTGGTGAAAAAAATCTTAGTTTGCCAGTAAACTCTTGACAAGGCCTTGGAGAAATAAGCATTCCATTGTAGAAAATGCAAAACAGCACAACTTCTATAGAGGAAAAGTTGGTAAAAATCCATTGTTATGTGTTGAATTGTGTTCTCCCAAAATTCCTCTGTTGCAGTCCTAATCCCTAGGATCTCATAATGTGACATTTCAAGATAAAGTCTTTACATAGGCAGTAAAGTTAAAGTGAAATAATTTGGGTAGGCACTATGCAATATGACTGGTATCCTTATAAAAAAGGAAAAATGAGACAGACAAGCACACACAGAGAGAATGGTATGTGAAGATGAAGGCAGAGATCGGAGTGATACTTCTACAAGTGATACTATAGCCAAGGAACACTAAAAATTTCCAGCAATTCACCAGAAGTTAGAGGAGAAACAGGGAATAGATTCTTCTTCAAAATCCAAAATGGAACCAACTCTGCTAACATGCCATCTTCGACTTTTAGTCTCCAGAACCGTGAGACAATATATTTCTGTTGTTTAAGCCATTCAGTTTATGTTATTTTGTTATAGTAGACCTAGCAAACTAAACATTTATCAAAATTATAAATGCATTACCCTTTGACCCAGCAATCTAATTCTGAAATTTCACCCAGCAGACAGATCTGTAATTTATATTCACATGCAGGTGTGTGTGCGTACACACGCACATATAAAGATATTCATTAAAGCATAGTTAGTAATAGCAAAGGAATTGAAAGAATCTAACTGCTCTTTCATCTATGGGGGAAAGGCTAAATAAACTATGTTATATCCACAGAGGAGAATACTATGCAGCTGCAAAAAAACCCCAAGATCATGTTTTCCAACTAGGGATAAAAAAGGATGAATGATCTCCACCAGTGTACTGTTGACTAAAAGCAGCAGGAGGGTGTTGAACAGTATACAGAGTACACTGTTATTTGTGTGCAGAGGAGGGGGAAAAGAGGCATATATACATATCTACATATATATTTGCTTCTATGTGCGTGAAGTAACACTGATGGCAGTGGTTCCCAAATCTGTCTGTATCTTGGAATCACCTGAGGATCTTCAAAAAGTCATATCCCCAGAATTTTCATTGTATATTTTTTAATATGGTTTCAGGTTTTGAACCATGTGAATGTATTAACTATTCAGAAATTTTAATTAAATAATCAACTAATTGCATTAAACCAAACAGTTGTTTCCATAATGTTTGTTTTTACGGCATGCTCTCATCCAGGATTCAGAACTTCCATTACCATCAGTGCCAAAACAAATATGTAGTTCTACCTTGAAAAACATTCAGACTTTAAAGTTTTCTCTCTTTTGGCCACAAGCTATAATAGTCCTTACTTAAGTTCAGTTAATGAGATGATTTTGCTTCATTACCTGTCTTTATATACCCAGCAAGAAAGTTTATCACGTGGTGTGGGTGGTTGTCCTTCAAAGTTGGTGATTTTTTCCCAAACATACGTTCCATCTCTTGTTCGCAAATTAACAAAATAAAGCTTTTAAAAGAGGAGAGCACCATTAGCAGACAGGGCATTTGAAAATTAAATCTATATCTGAGGGATATGTGATCCAAAAATTAATAGTAATTCCTTATTTTTAAAAGGTAAAAATTTTAACCATAGAGTTAATGAAAATGAGATTGTTTAAGAAGCAAAAATGATACATAAAACATACTGAAATGAAGCTTTTTCCATCATGTTCTTGCTCTATGGATAAAATTTTCATTTTATCTTTTAAAATCTCATAGGCAGAAACTCAAATTCTCTACATATATCTTCTTTTTAAAATATTTGTAAAATTATGAGATGAAATGATACATTAAACATTACATTTTGCTGCACTCCTGAATTGAAAGAAAATATTACTTGATTGCTGTATCCTTTGTCATCATATCCTCCAAAGACGTACAGCTTCCCATTAATGCAAGCACCACAACTTCCTGACATGGAGGTAGGGAGTACTCCTTCCATGAGATGCACCGTCCTGTAGCAAGAATAACATGGAATTCTGTAACTTTCCCAAAAAGCAAATTAAAATTCCCTTTGAACTCCATGAGTACCTTTTCAATGAAAATTGTCACTGACAATTACAAATAAAATGTAATCATGGCCAATACTGTAAAAACTTTAAGAAGATCCACAGTAAAGATTTTTCTACCTACTGGTATGACAAATTTTCATATGTGTCACTTGACCTGGAAATTAATTAGGACAAAGCAAATTCTTCAGAGATAGCCTTAATCTTGAGAAAAAGGACAGAGTGGAAAGAGGAAGAGAGTAGGAGGAAGGAAGAGCCACAGAGAATATGGAACTGGAAGAAAAGGAAAGGGAGATAACAAATGCTTTAGTAAGTTCTAAGTATGGTCTTAAATTCCCTGTAGTCTATGAAAACATTTATAATAGATACTAAGATTGGACATTCTGCAATTTGAAATTACTTACCACAAGCCACTATCAATATCATAGGTCCAAATTTCATCATTAGGCAAATATACTTCATTGTCTTCAATAGACTAAAAACAGAATACATAAAATTATGTTTATCAGTTACACAGTTACAGTCAAATAGTTCCTCAGTATGGGAAGACTGCAATTAAAATGCTGCAAAACACAGTATCATAAACAGACTCAAGGATTTTTTTTCAATATAAATTAAGGTAGATCAAAAGAGAAGAGTAAAAAAGACATTTTCTAAGAGAAAACTGGCAAATAATAAAGGTCTAGAATACACAATAGCAAGTACATGAGTCTCAAGAAAAAGACTCAGGACAATTAAACCTTAAAAAGGCATTCTGAGTAAAGGAAAATAGCAAAACAATAACATTCAGAGCAGAATACTAAAGACTATAAAGCCACGAAGAAAAGGAACATCCAGAAATGGCAAAATGTTTGGGTAAAGGGAAGGGATTAAGGAAGGAAATTTTATAAGGTGTAATTAAGGGCACTATATGTGATACCTTGATTGAGCACATTTTTTGACCGCCTATTATTTTTAAGGCATAGTGTTAGGTATTCATTAAATATAAAATCTAAGGATCAAGATAAGTTTTAATTAGTCAAAATGACAACTCAGAACCTGAGTAATTTCTAAAGAAGCTGATAAAACAAATAGAATAGTACATTCTGACATTTATGATAAAAAGTGAAATAAGAATAGAATAACAATCTTATTTACATTAAGTTGAAAAACTTAGGGGTTAAAACAAATCCTTGTACAAATTCATCATAATTTCTTAGAATCTAAAAAGTAATTTTAAAAATAGGTAGTTTTAAAAGATAGCAGCTTAAGGATTTCTAAGGCTGCATGAAGCATAAATTATTAACATACCAAGTAGCTCTAGCTAATTTTGTCATTACTATATTAGTTAAAATTTGAAAATAGTATCTTGACTAAGTTATCAGACTCCCCCATACAACTGCTCTCTCTCTTACACACACACACACAGCAGAAAATCATTTCATTAATTCCAAGGAAACTTCCACTCATGTCTGACTGAGGAAGCAAATTAGATGGCTAAGTAAATAAATAATTGTAAGGGGAGTTAATTGTATGACTCTAAGATTAATGGCATCAAGCTCTAGTACCCTCATGTGTACACCTTTATAACAGAAGTATTATGAAAATGGATTCTGTTACTATTCTGTTTAAGCCCCTTCAGTGCTTCCCTACTGCTCTCAGGATAGTATAACATTCTTATGATTCTGCACTATATGGTAGCTGCTATCCCTCCGAAGGTCATATTGTCTTTTACTCACTATGCTCTAGTCTTTCAGTTCTTAAATCTCTGCACATTCCTTGCTTCACTAGGGCCTTCATCTATGTTCTTGTTGCCTGGCTAACTGTTTACTCTTTAGGAATCAGTTTAAATGTTGCTTCTCTAATTTTCCAGAGCAAGGTTAAGGGATTAAGGTCCCCATTAAATGCTCTCATAGAGTCCTATACTTAACCTTTGAAGTCTTTGGTTATATCACACCCACTTACCACCACCACTAGCCTATATGCTTCATGAGTACATGAACCATGTTTATCTTGTTATAATTCTGTTTCCAGAGCCTAGTACAGTGCCTTGCACATAAAATGCAAATGGATGTTTGTTGAGTAAGTGAATAATGTCATTAAATTGACAGCATGCTCACCTCAGTCAGATTTTTAAAAGAAGTCCCTTTCATTAATCTTGAAAAGGGTGGTGCAGAAACACAGATGAAACACAGAATAGAACATTTTGGACTCAGTCCTTTCTCACTTTTGAGTTTTAACTCCTAAATTACCCTTTCACTTCTACATCAAGTTTCTTTTCTCTGCTAGATCACTCCTATCAATATTCAAACATCCCATAATGTCATTTAACTTAAAAAAAAACATTTTCTTTAACTCCTTCTATTTCTCTACTCCCTTCACAACAACACTTCCACACCATGTTAACTATAGTGAATATCATCATTCACCTTTCATTTTCTCATCAGTCCAGACTGACCTGGCTTTGGGGCCTATCATTCCACTAAAATTGCTCTTGTCAAGGTCACACTAATAAAGAGAATTAATTAACTGATTCATATAGAAATGTAGCTCAGGATGGAATATATTTTTAAAAGAAGTTAAATGACATGGAGAAAAAGAAGAACTAAGTCCCATCAGAATAACATTAACACATAACAGAGGGAGGAAGAGGAAATCTTTGAAGAAACAAAGGCTAAGAGTTTTACAAAAAATGATGGAAATCTAGGAACTCCTAACAAGTTCCAACAGGATAAAAAAACAACAACAGAAGTCCAAACCGTAGACACATCCTAATAAAACTATAGAACACCCAAGAAAAACATATATTCTTAGAAACTGCCAGTGAAATGATAAATCACCTTCAAACAGATGGAAGCTAATAACTAAATTCTCAAAACACAAGACTAAGTAATATTAGCCAATGTGTTTAATCAAAGTAACTGTCAACCTCTGAAGTCTATACACCGTGAAAAATATCTTTTAAGAGCCAAGGTGAAATAAAGAAATTTTCAGACAAAAACTGAGGCAGTTGGCCAATAAGAGACTCTCACCTAAAGAAATCATAATAGCCATGTTTCCTCAGGCAAAAGAAAAATTATCTGAAATTAAACAGCTGAAATGCAACAAGGTATATATAGTATGACAAGATATTGGTAAATGTGTGGGTAGATTTAAACATAAAAAAGGGCTAACCTCTTTTTGATGCCTAATTTGAGGGGGGAAAAACGATAGGACAAACTAGGGAAAGGTGTGATCAGACTTAAAACTTTCTGAGGTCTTAACTGTATGGGAAGAGGGAAAATGACTAACTTTGACCTCTGCAAAGTATTTGTGTTGGCATAGGGCAGACACTAGATGGCTAGAGAAAAATCATATTAATATCTACACAAGCAGGGTAAACAATGGAAAGAGAACAACAAACTCCTAAAACAATTCTCAAAACGAGAAAGTTAAGGGAGGAGGAGGAAGAGAAACAGAGAGGGGTAAATATAAAGCACATATGATGAAAAAAGTATATCAGAATTACATTAAGTGAAAAAGGTCTAAATTCTCCAGATAAAATACATATAATGTCCAACTGGATTAAAATAAGATCCAGCTAATTTCAGGTTATAAGACACACACCTAAAATGTAAAGATATAAAAAGTTTCCAGCAGAAGGTAGAAAATACACCATCCAAACACTAACCAAAAGAAAGCTGGTATAGGGGTATTAATTTTGGCAAAATAGATTTTAAAGGCACATGACATTACTACAGATAAAGAGGATCATTACAAAATTATAAAATGTTTATTAACCACAAAACAATTCTAAATTCATATACACCCAAACAGGTAGCCTAAAAATACATGTAATGTGATTCAGGATCGATTCAAGATGGTGGCATGAGAGGCGAGACAGAGAACTCTTCCCCAAACAACATATAATATGAAAATATAGTTAATACAACTAATCCTAAAAGAGCAACTGGAAAGAAGGCTGCACAAGACTGCATACAGCCAGAGAACAGAGAAGACCTCATGAAACAGGGTAACATACCATAGCTGTGATCCAGCGGGACCCAAGCCCTTCCCTACCCCAGGTCACTGGTGGGAGGAAGAGAAACACAGTGGGGAGGGGGTGGAAGCCCAGGACTGCTGAGCAACCAGCCCTGGAGATCTGCTTTGGGAGCTCAAACCTACGATGCATGGTGCTCTGGAGATTAGTAGGGTTGGAAAACTAAGACAGGTGGAATACTTGGAGAGACTGAGATTTCAGTCATTCAAGGAAAACAGGGATACACATCTGGCTGCTCTGGGACAAAGGAAAGGGGGCGGACTGAGAGGGGAGAGGGCTGAAGGGGCGGGGTTTGCACAGAGCTTGCTGAGCAGGAGAAGGGATAGGTGGATAAGGTTGTCTGGGTGCACTACACCAAGCAGGTTGGGAACTTTAAGAAGCTTCAGGCACTCCATCCCCAGGGCTGGCTACTCAGCTCAGAGGCCCCCCACTGTGATATGCAGCCTGCTGCACCTTACTACTGGCCTGCCTGCACGGGATAGCAAACTGGCAGTCCCTGTCCTGGCATCAGGCCAGCCAGAGGGAGGCCCTGCCTATGACATCTACAGATGCAAAGCACAGAGGATTACACATGAGTGCTCGGCCCACTGGCTCTGACAGTGCAGACAGGCACGGCAGCCAGGAAGCAGGAAACAGCTCTTTCCTCCACCCAGGCACCAGCGTTACACCCCTGCAACCCCCGACCTCACTCCAGGGCTTGAGCAGCTCCAGAGATTAAAGCTTTGGGGGACTAGAGGGCGTCACATAGAAATATGAAACATCAAAGGAAACTGGTTGAGATCCAAATATCACAAAACCCAGAAAAAGGGCCAAATGAAACTGAACTCACTGATCTTCCTGAAAGAGAGTTGAAAATAAAAATAAAAAACATCCTTATGGATGTACAGAAAAATATTCAAGAACTCAGAGATGAATTTAAGATGGAGATTCAATCATTAAGAAATTCCATGTCTGAAATGCAACATACAATGGAGGGATTTAAAAGCAGATTAGAGGTAGTTGAAGAGACAGTAAATGGAAACAGAAATTAGAGAACAGGAATACAAAGAAGCTGAGGCATAGAGAGAAAAAAGGATCTCTAGGAATGAAAGAATTTTTGAGAACATTGTGACCAATTCAAATGGAACAATATTTGCATTATAGGTGTACCAGAAGAAGAAGACAGAAAGAAGGATAGAAAATGTCTTTGAGGAGGTAATTGCTGAAAAATTCCCCAATCCGGAGAAGAAGATAGTCTCTAGGGCCATGGAGGTGCACAGATCTCCCAACACAGAGGACCGAAGGAAGACAACACCAAAGCATATAATAATTAAAATGGCAAGGATCAAGGATAAGGACAGAATTTTTAAAGTAGCTAGAGAGAGAAAAAAGATCACATACAAAGGAAAACCCATCAAGGTAACACCAGATTTTGCAACAGAAACCTTACAGGCCAGAAGGGAGTGGCATGCTATATTTAATGCAATGAAGCACAAGGGCCTCGAACCAAGAATACTCTACCTGGAAAGAATATCATTTAAATTTAAGGAGGGATTAAACAATTTTCAGATAAGCAAAAGCTGAGAGAATTTACCTCCAACAAACCACCACTACAGTGCATTTTGGAGGGACTGTTATAGATGGAAGTATTCCTAAGGCTAAATAGATGTCACCAGGGAAAATAAAACCACAGCAAAGTAGAACAATTAATTACTAAGAAGATGCAAAATCAAATCAACTACTCCCAAAGTCAGTCAAAGGATAGTCAAGGGGTAAATAGAATGCAATGCATTCATTTTAGGAGACTTCAACACACCCCTCACTCCAAAAGACAGATCAACCAGACAGAAAATAAGGAAGGAGACACAGGCACTGAACAACATATTAGAACAGATGGCCCTCACAGATATCTACAGAACACTACATCAAAAAGCAACAGAATACAGATTTTCCTGAAGTGCACATAGAACATACAGTACATGGAACATAGACAAAGAGTACAGAATATGATACCCAATATATAAAGAATGGAGGAGGAAGAAAAAGGAGGAAAAAAAAAACCTTTAGGTTCTGTTTGTAATAGCATATGAAGTAAGTTAAATTAGATGGTTAGATAGTAAGGGAATTACCCTAGAACCTTTGGTAACCACGAATCTAAAGCCTGCAATGGCAATAAGTACATACCTATCAATAATCACCCTAAATGTAAATGGTCTGAATGCACCAATCAAAAGACAGAGTCACTGAATGGATAAAAAAAAAGACCCATCTATATGCTGCCTACAAGAGACTGACTTTAAACCCAAAGACATACACAGACTGAAAGTAAAGGAATGGAAAAAGACATTTCATGCAACTGATAGGGAGAAAAAAGCAGGAGTAGCAGTACTTCTTTCATACAAAATAGACTTCAAAACAAAGAAAGCAAAAAAGGACAAAGAAGGACATTACATAATAATAGAGGTCAGTCCAAGAAGAGGATATAACTTATAAATATCTATGCACCCAACACAGCATCACCTACATATGTGAAACAAATACTAACAGAATTAAAGGGGGAAATAGAATGCAATGCATTCATTTTAGGAGACTTCAACACAGCACTCACTACAAAGGACAGATAAACCAGACAGAAAATAAGGAAGAAGACAAAAGCACTGAACAAAGTATTAGAACAGATGGACCTAACGGACATCTACAGACCACTCCATCCAAAAGCAACAGAATACACATTCTTCTCAAGCACACATGGAACATTTTCAAGAATAGATAATATACTATGCCACAAAAAGAGCCTCAGTAAATTAAAAAAGACTGAAATTGTACCAACCATTTATTCAGACCACAAAGGTATGAAACTAGAAATAAATTATGCAAAGAAAAAAAAAGTCTGCAAACACATGGAGGCTTAACAACATGCTCCTAAATAATCAATGGATCAATGACCAAATAAAAACAGAGATCAAGCAATATATGGAGACAAATGACAATAATTCAACACTGCAAAATCTGTGGGATACAGCGAAGGCCATGCTAAGAGAGAAGTACGCTGCAATACAGGCCTACCTCAGGAAAGAAGAACAATCCCAAATGAACCGTCTAAAGGCACAATTAATGAAACTAGAAAAAGAAGAACAAATGAGGTCCAAAGTCAGTAGAAAGAGGGACATAATAAAGATTAGAGCATAAATAAATAAAATCGAGAAGAATAAAACAATAGAAAGAATCAATGAAAGCAGGAGATGGTTCTTCAAGAAATAAACAAAATAGATAAACCCCAAGCCAGAATTATCAAGAAAAAAAGAGTCTACACACATAAACAGAATCAGAAATGATAAAGGAAAAATTACTATGGACACCACAGAAATACAAAGAAATGTGAGAGAATACTATGAAAAATTATATGCTAACAGGATAACCTAGAAGAAATGGACAACTTTCTAGAAAAATACAACCTTTCAAGGCTGACCCAGGAAGAAACAGAAAATCTAAATAGACCAAATACCAGAAAAGAAATTGAATTGGTATTCAAAAAACTACCTAAGAACAAAACTCCTGGACCAGATGGTTTCACTGCTGAATTTTATCAAACGTTTAGTGAAAACCTAATACGCATCCTCCTTAAAGTTTTCCAAAAAGTGGAAGAGGAGGGAATACTCCCAAACTCAGTCTACAAGGCCAGCATCACTCTAATACCAAAACCAGGCAAAGACACCACAAAAAAATGAAAATTACAGACCAATATTCCTGATGGATATAGATGCAAAAATACTCAACAAAATATTAGCAAACCGAATTCAAAAATACATCAAAAAGATCACCATAATGATCAAGTAGGATTTATTCCAGGGATTCAAGGATGGTACAATATTACAAAATCCATCGACATCATCCACCACATCAACAAAAAGAAGGACAAAAACCGCATGATCATCTCCATAGATGCTGAAAAAGCATTTGACAAAATTCAACATCCATTAATGACAAAAACTCTCAACAAAATGGGTATAGAGGGCAAGTACCTCAACATAATAAAGGCCATATATGACAAACCCACAGCCAGCATCATACTTAACAGCGAGAAGCTGAAAGCTTTTCCTTTAAGATTGGGAACAAGACATGGATGCCCACTCTCCCCACTTTTATTCAACATAGTACTGGAGGTCCTAGCCATGGCAATCAGACAACACAAAGAAATAAAAGGCATCCAGATTGGTAAAGAAGATAACATAATATTGTATATAAAAAACCCTAAAAAATCCACTCTTAAAGTTCTAGATCTAATATCTGACAGCAAAGTTGCAGGATACAAAATTAATATACAGAAATCTGTTGCATTGCTATACACTAACGACGAACTAGCAGAAAGAGAAATCAGGAAAACAATTCCATTCACAATTGCATCAAAAAGAATAAAATAACTAGGAATAAACCTAACCAAGGAAGTGGAAGACCTATATTCTGAAAACTACAAGACAAATTAAAGAAGATACCAATAAATGGCAACAAATCCCATGCTCATGGATAGGAGGAATTAATATTGTCAAAATGGCCATCTTGCCTAAAGCAATCTACAAATCCAATGCAATCTCTACCAAAATACCAAGAGCATTTTTCAATGAACTAGAGCAAATAGTTCTAAAATTCATATGGAATGACAAAAGACCCCGAATATCCAAAGTAATCCTGAGAAGGAAGAATAAAGTGGGGGGAATTACGCTCCCTGACCTCAAGCTCTACTACAAAGCCACAGTAATCAAGACAATTTGGCACTGGCACAAGAACAGACCCATAGACCAATGGAACAGACTAGAAACCCTGATATAAACCTAAGCCTATGTGGTCAAATAATAATATACAATAAAGGAGCTATGTATATACAATGGGGAAATGACAGCCTCTTCAAAACTGGTGTTGGCAAAACTGGACAGCTCCATGCAAGAGAATGAAACTGGATTATTGTTTAACCACATACACAAAAGTAAACTCAAAATGGATCAAAGACCTGAATGTAAGTCATGAAACCATAAAATTCTTAGAAAAGAACATAGGCAAAAATCTCTTGAATATAAACATGAGCAACTTTTTCCCGAATGCATCTGCTTGGGCAAGGGAAACAAAAGAAAAATGAATATATGGGACTACATCATGCTAGAAGCTTCTGTACAGCAAAGGACACAATCAGTAGAACAAAAAGGTGCCCTACAGTATGGGAGAATATATTTATAAAGACATATCTGACAAGGGGTTATCATCCAAAATATATAAAGAACTCACATGCCTCAACATCGAAAAAGCAAATAACCCTATTAAAAATGGGCAGAGGATATGAACAGCCACTTCTCCAAAGAAGAAAATCAGATGGCCAACAGGCACATGAAAAGATGCTCCACATCACTAATTATCAGGGAAATGCAAATTAAAACCATAATGAGATATCACCTCACACCAGTTAGGGTGGCCAACATAGAAAAGACTAGGAACAACAAATGCTGGCGAGGATGCGCAGAAACGGGAACCCTCCTACACTGCTGGTGGGAATATAAACTAGTTCAACCATTGTAGAAAGCAGTATGGAGATTCCTCAGAAAACTCAAAATAGAAATAGCATTTGACCCAGGAATTCCATTCCTAGGAATTTACCCTAAGAATGCAGGAGCCCAGTTTCAAAATGACAGATGCACCCCTTTGTTTATTCCCACATTATTTACAATAGCCAAGAAATGGAAGCAACCTAAATGTCCATCAGTAGATGAATAGGTGAATATGTGGTACATTTACACAATGGAATATTATTCAGCCATAAGAAGAAAACAAATCCTACCATTTGCAACAACATGGATGGAGCTAGAGGGTATTATGCTCAGGGAAATAAGTCAAGCCAAAAAAGACAAGTATCAAATGATTTCACTCATATGTGGAGTATAAGAACAAAGAAAAAATACTGAAGGAACAAAACAGCAGCAGACTCACAGAACCCAAGAACGGACTAATAGTTACCAAAGGGAAAGGGACTGGGGAAAATGGGCGGGAAGGGAGGGATAAGAGGGAAAAAGGGGCATTACGATTAGCAGATGTAATGTTGGGGGGGCATGGGGAGGGCTGTACAACTCAGAGAAGACACGTAGTGATTCTATAGTATCTCACTATGCTGATGGACAGTGACTGTAATGGGGTTGGTGGGGGGACCTGATGAAGGGGTAGTTTAATAACCATAATATTGCACATGTAATTGTAGATTAATGATAATAAAATAAATTATATTTTAAAAAAAGAAAGAAAAAAAAACTGAAGGAACAAAACAGCAGCAGACTCACAGAACCCAAGAATGCACTAACAGTTACCAAAAGGAAAGGGACTGAGGAAGGTGGGTGGGAAGAGAGAGGGGGAGTGTGGAGCATTACGATTAGCACACATAAAGTAGGGGTGGGGGCACAGGGAATGCAGAATAGCCCAGAAAAGACAAGTGGTGACTCTGTGGCATTTTACTGCACTGGTGGACAGTGACTGTAATGGGGTATGTGCTGGGTACTTGTAATGGGGGGAATCTAGTAAGCACAATGCTGCTCATGTGATTGTATATTAATGATACCAAAATTTTTAAAATGCAGTAAAAAAAATACATGTAATGTACAAAGGGACAGAATGACAGGGAGAAACTAAGAAATCTATAGTCAGAGTGGGAGTTTTTAAATACGAGTTACAGTAAGTGATAGAAAAGGAAGTAAACTAATCAGGATATAGGGTATTTGAACACACAATTGTAAAGTTTAAGAAAGTACACTTTCCCAATAATTTGAATTATATTCTTCATTAGAACAGATGGCATATTAATGAAAATTGATCTAATGCTGTCCTTAAAGCAAACCACAATACATTCCAAAAGACAGATCAGAAAGCTATAGAGCACATTCTCTGAGCACAACACAATTAAGCTAGAAATTAATAACAGGAAGATAACTATAAAAATAGCACATATTTAGAAATTTAAAACATTTTATTAAGCAATTTATGGGTCAAATAAGAAATAATAATAGAAATTATAAAATATTAGAGCTGTAAAATGACAATACTTATCAAAACTTGAGAGTTATTTAGAAGAAAATTTATAGCCTTACACACTTACATTAAAGATTTAAAAAGTTTCAAAAAAGAATGAGTTGAACATCCAACTTCTAAAGTTCATGAACCAACAACATAATTAACCCATAGAAAGTAGGAGAAAATAAAAAGGAACAGATATTAAGGAAATTTAAAAATACAACAGAAAGATCAATTAGCTAAACGCTGATGTGCCAGAAGGTTGACAAACCTCTGGCAAGATTACTCAAGGGTGGGTGGGGAGGGAGGGAAGGAACAAACCATTAAACAACTTCAGGAATGGAAAAGGGGACATATCTATAGCTACTACAGCGATTAAAAGAGGGTATTATGAAAAACTTAAGTTTATGCCAATAAAATTAAAAACCTAAATGAAATGGATAGGGGTGGAGGTGGCAGTGAAGAAAACTTAACAAGCCTGATTCAAGAAAAAACGGAAAATCTGAACAATCTTATAGTTTTAAATACACTGAATCAGAAATTGAAAACCTTCCCCACAGGTTTTACAGATGAGTTTTTCCAAACATTAAAACAAATGATTCTATCTTACAAATACTATTTCAGAATATAAAAGAAGGAACACTATCCAATCCAGTTATGAACATAGATGTAAAAATCCTTAAAAAAAAATCGCAAACAGGATCCAGTATCAAAGGTATTAAAACCTTCTGTTTCATCCAAGGAATTCAACTTGATTTAATATTACAAAACTATTAATATAAATCTTCACATTAAGAGATTAGGAGGAAAAAACATGATTATTTCAGTACAATACAGAAAACCACTTTCCAAAATTCAACATTCATTCATGAAAATCAGATAGAATGGAACGTCCTTAATTTGAAAAAGGCCACCCACAACAAACAAACAAATGAAACCCTAAAACAAACATCAAAAACAATCCCACTGAGTTTAAGAACAAAAAAAGTACTCTTTAACATTGTATATTAATTCTACCAGTTCAGAAAAGAAAAGCAAATTCAAAGGATAAAGACTGGAATGGAAGAAACAAAACTATCATCACTTGCAGATGATATTAACTATGTACATAGAAAATAAAAAGAAAATTAACAACAAAAAAAAGAAAACAGATGAATTCTAAGAATTAATGTAAGTTCAAAAAGCTTGCCAGAATCAAAAGTATTCAAAGGTCAATTGCATTTCAAAACATCAGCAACCATCATGAAATTTAGTTTTTAAAAAGCTAGCAATAGAAATAAAAAATAGGAAGCTAAGAATAAACTCAACAAAAGATGTGCAAGATCCCTATAAAACTTTATTGAAAGACATTAAAAGTCCTGAATATAGAGAGAGGGATACATAATTGGATTAGAAGACTCAATTTCATAACATGTCTATTATCCCCAAATAATCTAAATATTCAATATGATAACATAAAATCCTTAAGTGTCCGTTATTTGACACTCCGATTCTAAAGTTTATACAAATGAGAAAGTCCTGTGGGGAACAATCTGGCAGCTCCCCCAAAAGTTTTATGTAGACGAACCATATCATCCAGCAGTTCTGCTCTAAAGTACCCAAAAGAATTGAAAACAGGGGCTCAAATACTTGTATGCCCATCTTCACAGCAGCATTATTCACAATACACAAAAGTTGGTAACAAGCCATATCCAATCAGCAGATGAATAAACAAAATGTGGTCTATGCATACAATTTAATCTTACTCAGCCATAACACAATGAAGCTCTGATACTACTACAACACAGATGGAATTTGAAAATATTATGCTAAATGAGCCAGACTAAAAAAGGCAAACACTGTATGATTCCATTTACATATGGATAGAAAAAGGCAAATGCATAAAGACAGAAAAATTAAAAGTTACCAGGGACTCGGGGAAGGAGGGATGGAGTATTGCTGAATAAGGGTACAGAGTTTGATTGGAGTAATAAAGAGTTTTGTAACAAGACAGTGGTAACATTGTACAACACTGAGAATATAATTAATGCCACAGAATTATACACTAACCTATGGTTAAATGGCAAATTATATGTCTTATATATTTTAGTACAATTTTTAAAAGTAGAGAAAATTATACAAATGAACAAAAGTCCCCAAATAACCAAAACAAGAAGACAGAGTGGGGATGGAGCTTTTACTACCCAACAGTTAGACTTGTAATGAAGCCGTTGTAATTTAGATAATGTCGTCTGTCACAAGAATAAACAGACCAACTGAACAGAATAGAGAACCTAGAAACAGATCCCATACATGACAACTTGATGCGTGACAGATTGAGTTTGCAGATTAGGAGAAATGGGGACTATTATATATATGACACAAGGACAACTAGTTATCCAAATAAAAAATATAATGAAATTGGATCCCTATCTTAGGCCAAACAAACAAAAAATTCAGATTATAAAGAAGATTTAAACATGGAAGGCAAAACAGAAAATTGTTTAGAAGACAATATGGGAGACTTTATGATCTCCACATTGAAAAGATTTCTTAAAATGCAGAAAGCACAGAGCATTAGGAAAAGACTGAAATCACATTAAAATTAAGTATTTCTGCTGAAAAAAGACAATCATAAAAAATGTACAGACGAGATTGGATTAAAGATGGCAGCATGAGAGGTGAGACAGAGGCTTTCTCCTAAAACTGCATATAATATGAAAATATAACTAATACAACTACTCTTGAAAGAGCAACAGGAAAGAGGACTGCAACAAACTGCATGCACCTGGAGACAAGAGCAGACCTCACAGAAAAGGGTAACTTACTAAAGCTGTGGTCCTGCTGGATCCAAGCCCTTCCCCCACCCCAGCTCACCTGCAGGAGGAACAGAAATGAGGCAGGGAGGGAGTGGAGACCTGGGAATGCTGAATACCTAACTCTGGAGATCTGCTCTGGGAGCACAAACCTACATTTCATGGTGCTTGAATGATACTCTCGTAATTAGGGGGTTGGAAAGCTAAGACAGGCAGAATTCCTGGAGAGAATAAGATTCCAGCTGCTTGTGGAAAGCACAGATCCATATTGGGCTGCTCTGGGACAAAAGAAAGGCGGGCAGTCTGAGAGACTCCTAACAAAGAAGAGCTTACCAAGAGGGCTGCTAAAGGGGCAAGGATTGCACAGAGCTTACTGCTCAGGAGAAAAGACAGGTAGACAAAATTGTCCATGCACTCTGCCCACCAGGTTGGGAGCTTTGCCATATAGACTTTCATATTTAAGGAGGAAAAAGAAATCTTCCTCCTTAGATGATCTTCACGTGCTCAAGCTCCCTGGCTGCCTGCAGGGCTCCAGGAACCCCTTCTGTGACAGACAGACAGCTGTGCCTTTCTCCTGGCCAGCCCCACCGGGCTTGCAAATTGGGAAACCCTACCCTGGCCTTAGGCCAGCCAGAGGGAAGTTCTGTCTACAGCAACTAAAAACGCAAAGCACAGAGGCTTATACCTGTGTGCTTGGCCCACTGGTTCAGGCAGTGGAGACAGACATAGCAGCCAGGAAGCAGGAAATAGCTCTTTCCTCCCCCAAGGCACCAAAACCACTCCCCTGCAATCCCCAACATTGCTTCACGGGCTGAGCAGCTCCAGAGAGTAGAGGTTCTGGGCACCAGAGGGCACCACACACAAATATGAAACGCCAAAGGAACCTGGTCCAGAGTAAAATTATTAATACAACTCCTGAGAAAGATTTAAGTGATACTGACCTCATGACTGTCCCTGAAAGGGAGTTCAAAATAAAAATCATTAACATGCTCATGGAGGTATGGAATGATATTCAAGAACTCAGGAATGAATTACAGTGGAGATCCAATCATTGAAGAGCACAATGGATGGTATTAAATGCAGATTGGATATCGTGGAGATGATAAATGAAATAGAAACTAGAGAAGAGGAATACAAAGAAGCTGAGGCACAGAGAGAAAAAAGGTTCTCTAAGAATGAAAGAATATTGAGAGAACTGTGTGACCAATCCAAATGAGACAATATTCGTATTACAGGGGTACCAGAAGAAGAAGAGAGAGAAAAAGGGATAGAAAGTGTCTTTGAGGAGGTAATTGCTGAAAACTTCCCCAATCTGTGAAGGAGATAGTCTCTCAGGCCATGGAGGTGCGCAGATCTCCCAACACAAGGGACCCAAGGAAAGACAACATCAAGACATATAGTAATTAAAATGGCAAAGATCAAGGATAAGGACAGACTATTAAAAGCAGACAGAGAGAGAAATAAGATCATATACAAAGGAAAGCCCATCAGGCTATTATCAGACTTCTCACCAGAAACCTTATAGGCCAGAAGGGATTGGCATAATGTATTTAATGCAATGAAGCAGAAGGGCCCTGAACCACAATTACTTTATCCAGCAAGATTATCATTTAAATTTGAAGTAGGGATTAAACAATTCCCAGATAAGCAAAAGCTGAGAGAATTTACCTCCCACAAATCACCTCTACAGTGTATTTTGGAGGGACTGCTATAGATGGAAGTGTTCCTATGGTTTAATAGCTGTCAGCAGAGGTAATAAAACCTCAGTAAAGAAAGTAGAACAGCTACTTACTAAGAAAATGCAAAATTAAATTAACTATCCCCAAAGTCAATCAAGGGATAGACAAACAGTACAGAATATGATACCTTATATATAATGGAGGAGGGAGAAAAACGAGGAGAAAAAAAAAAGAACCTTTAGCTTGTGTTTGTAATACCACATTAAGTGAGTTAAGGTAGACTCTTAGATAGTAAAGAAGTTAACGTTGAACCATTGGTAACCACGAATATGAAGCCTGCAATGCCAATAAGTACATACCTATCCATAATCAAGCTAAATGTAAATGGACTGAATGCACCAGTCAAAAGACATAGATAAAAAAACAAGACCCATCTATATGCTGCCTACAAGAGACTCACTTTAAACCCAAAGACATACACAGACTAAAAGTGAAGGGATGGAGAATGAAATTTCATGCAACTAATAGGGAGAAAAAAGCAGGAGTTGTAGTAGTTATATCAGACAAAATAGACTTCAAAACAAAGAAAGCCACAAGAGACAAAGAAGGACAGTACATAATGATAAAAGGGTCAATCCAACAAGAAGATATAACCATTATAAATATCTATGCACCCAACACAGGAGCTCCTACATATGTGAAACAAATACTAACAGAATTAAAGGGGAAAATAGAATGCAATGCATTCATTCTAGGAGACTTCAACACACCAGTCACTCTGAAGGACAGATCAACCAGACAGAAAATAGGTAAGGAGACAGAGGCACTGAACAACACATTAGAACAGATGGACCTAACAGACATTTACAGAGCTCTACACCCAAAAGTAGCAGAATACACATTCTTCTCAAGCACACATGGAACATTTTCAAGAATAAATCATATACTAGGCCACAAAAAGAACCTCAGTAAATTCAAAAGGATTGAAATTGTACCAACCAGCTTCTCAGACCACAAAGGAATGAAACTAGAAATGAATTATGCAAAGAAAATTAAAAATCCCCAAAACACATGGAGGCTTAATAACATGCTCCTAAATAATCAATGGATCAATGACCAAATAAAAACAGAGATCAAGCAATATATGGAGACAAATGACAACAATAATTCAACACCACAAAATCTGTGGAATGCAGCGAAGGCCGTGCTTAGAGGTAAGTATATTGCAATACAGGCCTACCTCAGAAAAGAAGAACATTTCCATATGAGCAGTCTAAACTCACAATTAATGAAACTACAAAAAGAAGAACAAATGAGACCCAACGTCAGTAGAAGGAGGAACATAATAAAGATTAGAGCAGAAATAAATAAAATCGAGAAGAATAAAACAATAGAAAGGATCAACGAAAGAAAGAGCAGTTTCTTCAAGAAAATAAACAAAATAGATAAACCCCTAGCCAGACTTATCAAGAAAAAAAGAGAGTCTACTCACATAAACAGAATCAGAAATGAGAAAGAAAAAATCACTATGGACACCACAGAAATACAAAGAACTATTAGAGAATACTATGAAAAATTATATGCTAACAAACTGGATAACCTAGAATAAATGGACAACTTTCTAGAAAAATACAACCATCCAAGGCTGACCCAGAAAGAAACAGAAAATCTGAACAGACCAATTACCAGCAATGAAATTGAACTGGTAATCAAAAAACTACCTAAGAACAAAATGCCTGGACCAGATGGCTTCACCACTGAATTTTATCAAACATTTAGTGAGGACCTAATACCCATCTTCCTTAAAGTTTTCCAAGGAGTAGAAGAACAGGGAATACTTCCAAACTCATTCTATGAGGCCAGCATCACTCTAATACCAAAACCGGGCAAAGACACCACAAAAAAAGAAAACTACAGACCAATATCCCTGATGAACATAGATACACATATACTCAACAAAATATTAGCAAACCGAATTCAAAAATACATCAAAAGGATCATCCATCATGATCAAGTAGTATTCCAGGGATGCAAGGATGGTTCAACTTTCGAAAATCCATCAACATCATCCACCACATCAACAAAAAGAAGGACAAAAACCACATGATCATCTCTATAGATGCTGAAAAAGCATTTGACAAAATTCAACACCCATTCATGACAAAAACTCTCAACAAAATGGGTATAGAGGGCAAGTACATCAACATAATAAAGGCTATATGACAAACCCACAGTCAACATTATATTTAACAGTGAGAAGCTGAAAGCTTTTCCTTTAAGATTGGGAACAAGACAAGGATGCCCACACTCCCCACTTCTATTCAACATAGTACTGGAGGTCCTAGCCACAGCAATCAGACAACACAAAGAAATAAAAGGCATCCAGATTGCCAGGGAAGAAGTTAAACTGTGCCTGTGTGCAGATGACATGATATTGTACATAAAAAACTCTAAAGAATGTACTCTAAAATTACTAGATCTAATACCTGAATTCAGCAATGTTGTGGGATCCAAAATTAGTGCACAGAAATCTATTGCATTCCTATACACTATCAATGAACTAGCAGAGAGAAATATCAGGAAAACAATTCTATTCAAAGTTGCATCAAAAAAAATAAAATACCTAGGAGTTAACCTAACCAAGGAAGTGAAAGACCTATACTCTGAAAAGTATAAGACACTCATGAGAGAAATTAAAGAAGATACCAAGAAATGGAAACACATCTCGTGCTTGTGCATAGGAAGTATTAATATTGTCAAAATGGCCAACCTGCCTAAAGCAATCTATAGATTCAATGCAATTCCGATCAAAATAACCAACAGCATTTTTCAACAAACTAGAGAAAATCATTCTAAAATTCATATGGAACCACAAAATACCTCAAATAGCCAAAGCAATCCTGAGAAGGAAGAACAAAGCTGGGGGGATTATGCTCCCCAACTTCAAGCTTTACTACAAAGCCACAGTACTCAAGACAATTTGGTATTGGCACAAGAACAGACCCATAGACCAATGGAACAGACTAGAGAGCCCTGATATACACCCAACCATATATGGTCAATTAGGATATGATAAAGGAGCCATGGACTTACAATGGGGAAACAATAGCCTCCTCAACAACTGGTGTTGGCAAAACTGGACAGTTACATGCAAGAGAATGAAACTGGATTATTGTTTGAACCCATACACAAAAGTAAACTCAAAATGTTTCAAGGACCTGGATGTCAGTCATGAAACCATAAAACTCTTAGAAGACAACATACGTAAAAATCTCCTGAATAAAGCATGAGTGACTTCTTCCTGAACACACCTCCTCAAGCAAGGGAAACAAAAGCTAAAATGAACTCATGGGACCATATCAAACTAAAAAGTTTCTGTATGGCAAAGGACACCATCAACAGAACAAAAAGGCATCCTACAGTATGGGAGAATATATTTGTAAATGACATATCCGACAAGGGGTTAACATCCAAAATATATAAAGAACTTACAGGCCTCTACACCCAAAAAGCAAATAACCCGATTAAAAAATGGGCAGAGGATATAAACACACACATCTCCAAAGAAGAAATTCAGATGGCCAACAGACACATGAAAAGATGCTCCACATCACTAATCATCAGGGAAATGCAAATTAAAACCACAATGAGATATCACCTCACACCACTAAGGATGGCAACCATCCAAAAGACTAAGAATAACAAATGCTGGCGAGGACGTGGAGAAAAAGGAACCCTCCTACAGTGCTCGTGGGAATGTAAGCTACTTCAACCATTGTGGAAAGCAATATGGAGGTTCCTCAAAAAACTCAAAATACAAATACCATTTGACCTGGGAATCCCACTCCTTGGAATTTACCCACAGAATATAACTTCTCAGATTCAAAAAGACATATGCACCCCTAGTTTATTGCAGCAGTTTTTACAATAGCCAAGATATGGAAGCAACCTAAGTGTCCATCAGTAGATGAATGGATAAAGATGTGATACATATATACAATGGAATACTATTCAGCCATAAGAAGGAAACAAATCCTGCCATTTGCAGCAACATGGATGGTGCTGGAGGATATTATGCTCAGTGAAATAAGTCAGGCAGAGAAAGACAAGTGCCAAATCATTTCCCTCATTTGTGGAGTATATCGATGAAGCAAAACTGAAGGAACAAAATAGCAGCAGACTCAGAGACTCCAAGAAGGTACTAGTGGTTACCAAGGGGGTGGGGTGTGGGAGAGTGGGTGGGGAGGGAGGGAGAAGGGGATTGAGGGGTATTATGTTTAGTACACATGGTATGGGGGCTCACTTGGAAAACAGTGTAGCACAGAGAAGGCAAACAGTGAATCTGTATCATCCTACTACACTGATGGACAGTGACTGAATTGGGGTATGAGTGGGGACCTGATAATATGGGTAAATGTAGTAACCACATTTTTTTTCATGTGAAAACTTCATAAGAGTGTATATGAATATCTTAATTAAAAAATGTACAAATACAAGCTACAACCTGGGAAGACATATCAAACTCATTAAACTATGTATTTTAAAAATTCCTATAAATGTGTAAGAAAAAGAAAAAGAATCCAGTAGACAAATGAGCAAAAGACATGAATCAGCATTTTTACAGAAGAGGAAAACATAGTCCCTGAAGCTATGAAAAGACATTCAACTTTATTAGTAATCAAGGAAAAGCAAATAAAAACCACAATGAAACATCACATCATACTCACTGAGTTGGCAGAAATTTTAAGGCCAGATGGTATGAAATGTCAAAGATGTGAAGCAAGGAAGAGGCTGGTGGGAGTGTAAATTGATACAAATATTTTGGCAACAGTGACATTTCCAAGTAAAGTTGGAAATCTGTGTACCAAATGACCCAGTTTTCCGTTCCTTCTTATATGCCCTACATGCCCTTGTGGACGTATAATCAGAGATATGTTATAAGATGCTCAATGTAGCATTGCTTATAATACTAAAAAAGAAACAAATATTCATCAATAGTGGAATGGATAAATAGCAGTAATTTCACATGAAAGAATATTATACAGGGCACACATTGAACGAATGAATCGAGGGGTGATTTTAAAAGTATTTAATACCTAGGCAGCATAGAAACTGACCAATCAGGATATACACTAAGTAAAAACATGTACAGCAATGCAAGGGCACACCAGCTCAATACAAGCAATGTGTGAATCTAAAATACATAATGTTGACTATAAAAATTAAATCATTAAAGAAAACAAATGCTATGATTCCAAAATCAAATAATATATTATTTAGAGATAGATGCATGGGTGGTAAAACTATAAAGAAAAGAATGATTAATAATAAACAAAGAGTGGCACTCTGCTGGGTGGGAGGAGCAATGTTATTAATGAAGGATAAACAGGAAGCTTCTAAGGTATTGGTTCTACTTGATTTCTTAAATCTGGAAGTTAAACCTGTTTATTTTTAAATGATACTTAACACATTCTTTTGTACATACATATCAAATTGAAAAATTAGAATAAAGTTTTAACAGATGAATATTAATAGCTCACAGAATCAGGAAGGAAGCTGGAGAGCTAGCCTCCTATCTATGTAATTTACATTCCATTGGGGTAGGTAGGAGATAGACAACTAAAATAAATATCCCAGCAAGACTTACTCTGTGGTGGATACTACAAATAGAGAAAGGAGGTTCAAATTCTGGGCATCTAAAAAGAATAAATGTTTTCCACATGACATAGATGGCCTATGTAACCATCTATGAATAAAGTGGAACTATGAGGTTAGAGAAAATACACTTAAGGCTTTTGATACACATTGATAAATTCCTCCTCAAAAAGTTTTCACAAATTTGTGCTTCCATTACCAGTGTATGAATAATTCATCTCCCCATGCTCCTCTCAAAAATCCTTTTTAATATCTGCAAATTGGAGAAGAAAAATCTCTTTATTTTTAGCCAGGTTTGATTCATATTATATTTGTATTTCTTGTGCATATCCATTGCTCATTTTTCAATGGAGATATTCTTTATTACAGGAACTTTGCCTAACATATCTGTTGCAAATACTTCCCCCAGTTTGTAATTTGTCTTTTCACTGTACTAGGTTGTTTAAAAAGCATTTTATGGTGATTAAAAAGCACAGGGTTTTTTTTGAAGTGTGATCTATCTTTCCTTTATAGTTTTTCCCAATTCAGTTTTAATTTCCCAAATCAAGATTTTACAGGTCACATATTTTCTTCTGGTACTCTATAACTTAAATTTTCTACATTTAACTCTTCAATCCTAAGGCTACACTGTCATTTTCTTCCAGCCATCTCAGGATTATTTACTGAATAAACAATTGTTTTTCTAGAATTGAAATGTTACCATTTAAATACAAAAGTCTTCTATGCTTGGCTGTTCATGTAATTGTCTTCCATTCCATCATGCTATCTCAACTTGCATCAGGAGTACTAATTTAATTATCATAGTATTGTGATGTTTTTTTAATATTTGACACTGTAAGCCTCCCACCTTCTTTTCAAACAATTTCTAATTTGATCCTTCTTCCCTTTAAGTCCATATCCAAAACATAAATATGTAGTTAAGCATATTTATGTAGATATTTTCTATAAATTCAGGACAAAATATATTAACATCAATTTTATTATGGAAATAAAACTATTGATATGATTAAGCCCTAAGAAGACAGCTATCATTTGCAGACACGCTTAAGCACTATGTTTTTTCCTCCAAAATTTGAGAAAAACGACTCACAATTTTCAAATGTTCCTAGCAGCAGTACTAAGTTTGTATGAATTTCAGTAAAATGGAAAGGATATTGAAGAACCAGAGGAAAAAGAATATTCTCGCAGCAAGTAGAATTTACCACTTACTTTTTTCAGCATTGCCACTTTCACCTCTAGAGGCAGGGCTGTTTTCAAATTTAATGTCCTATAAAATATGTAGGACAATAGAGTAATAAGTTATTTAGACAGATATCTCTAGACCACTCAAGTTGTAGGATATATGTTTGTCCATTTTAACACACATTGTTTTTTTAAGGAGGAAAACTGTGATTGGAATATATAATCTGGAATAGTCTGATCATTATTCAGACTACTGGATTACCTCCAGATTCCAAGACCTTTAAGCTATCTTCTGTTCAGAAGGATCTGAATGAAACTATTGTTGGAAGGATTCTACTTCTCATGACTTGTAATGTTTTCTTTTTTGCCTTCCATGCTCCCTTTCCTTCCACTTATGCCTTCGACATATTTTAACTGCTGGTAATCCCTGGGATTTAAAAAGTAGGAGACTCAGTTTAAGTCTGTGTGGTTATTTTCCAGGGTGGTTCTTACAGCACTATACTCATAGATCAATAAGTAGTACAAAAAGAAGTATTTCTATATGTTGATGAGCCTGAAGAAGACCTGCAATCTTACCAATTTTACAATTTTCAAGATTAAAATGAGATATAAAAAAATTCAGACATTTCATTTATGGGTCCAGAAGAAATCTATACTATCACCAGATACAAGATATTAGGGATTACTATTTTAAATGAAAAATTTATTTCACTTAACTTCTCCAATATCAAGAATCAGTATGGTAGATGAAGTTTGGCACTCCTACATCTTCAAGTGGCAGAGTTGAAAAGCAATCAAAATGATTTCTTCTACCTAAAACCATTATTATACCTACTTTTCCAACAAGAACAAAAGGTGGAAATATTAGACATTAAGAAAGCATAGTCAGACTTCCGGGAAGATGGCGGTGTGAGCAGGGCAGCAGAAATCTCCTTCCAACACTATATTTAATCTATGAAAACACAGAAAATACATCTATTCCTAAAAGAGAGACGAGAATACACAGGAAAGCGCACAGCGTGCAGCTACACCCGAGAGGACTCGGCACCCCAAGAGGCGGGTAAGATGCGGAGCCGCGACCCGGCGGGACCCGAGCCCTCCCCCACCCCAGCGCACCGGCGGGAGGAGAGGATTCAGAGCCGGGAGGGAGTGGAAGTACACCCCACAAAGTAGCCAGCCCCGGTGATCTGCGCGGGGAGTGCTGACCACATTGCGCAGTGCAGCGGAGATTGGAGAGACTGAGGGGCGCCAGGGTGCTTGCAGCCGGCTCCCGGGAAAGGAAAAAAAAAGCGCGTGCTTTCTTCAGCTGTCTTAAAGAGACAGGAGCCCAGCGGAGGAGCCGGATCGCCCCAGCACACTCAGCCCAGCAGGCTGGGAGTCCTGGGGAGTTTCAGACGCCTTAGCTGGTGACTGAGGAAGCGTAGCCATACTTAACACTTCTCACTGAGATCAACAGCCTCCCATTTGTTCCCACCCCTGCCAGAGCGATAAAGGGCCCTGTGGAGTGGTGCAGTCACAGCTGTGGAATAGTGGGGCAACAGCGCCACCTAGAGCATTCCCACAGAATCTACGTCTGGTGGGCATTTTTTTTTGTTTTTTTTGTTTTGTTTTTGTTTTTGTTTTTTCTTTCTTTTTTTCTACTTCTCTTTCTTTCTTTCTTTTATTTTATTTTCTCTTTTCTTTTTCTTCTCTTTTTAAAGTCTTAAAGAGCCCAGCTGACATACGTGGCAACTATCAATGACCAATTATATAGCCATGAAAAGACAGAGGAATATGGTTCAGACCAAAATCAACCAGACAACCCCAGAGAGGGAGTCTGAAGGGATGGAAATGCACAGTCTTCCTGAAAAAGAATTCAGAATAAAAGTCATAACCATGCTGATGGATCTGCAGAGAAATGTGCAAGAGCTGAGGGAGGAAGTGAGGGAACTGAGGAAAGACAATGCAGAAATCAGACAAGCGATCGACGGGCTTAACAGCAGAATGGATGAGATGCAAGAGACTGTTAATGGAATAGAAAACAGAGAACAGGAGTACAGAGCAGCAGAGGCAGAGAGAGATAAAAGGATTTCTAGGAATGAAAGAGTATTAAGAGAACTGTGTGACCAATCCAAACGGAACAATATTTGCATTATAGGAGTACCAGAGGAAGAAGAGAGAGAAAAAGGGATAGAAAGTGTCTTTGAAGAAATAATTGCTGAAAACTTTCCCTCGCTGGGGAAGGAAGTAGTCTCGCAGTCCACCGAAGCTCATAGATCTCCCAACACAAGGGACCCAACGAAGACAACACCAAGACACATAATAATTAAGATGGCAAAGATCAAAGATAAAGACAAGGTATTAAAGGCAGCTAGAGAGAGAAAAAAGATCACCTACAAAGGAAAACCCATCAGACTATCATCAGACTTCTCAACAGAAACCTTACAGGCCAGAAGAGAATGGCATGATATATTTAACGTTATGAAACAGAAGGGCCTCGAACCAAGTATATTGTACCCAGCACGATTATCATTTAAATATGATGGAGGGATTAAACAATTTCCAGATAAATGAAAGTTGAGAGAGTTTGCGTCTCATAAACCACCACTACAGAATATCTTAAATGGACTGCTCTAGATGGAAGCACCCCTAAGGCTAAAAAGATGTCACCAGAGAAAAACAAATCATAGCAAAGAAAGCAGACCATCCAAATACTAACTAAAGGCAAAGAATAAAACACCTATTATAGAAAGAATGGAGGAGGAGGAATAAGAAGGGAGAGAAAGAAAGAAACATCAGACTGTGTTTACAATAACTTAACAAGAAAGTTAAGTTAGATTGTTAGATAGTAAAGAAGCAACCCTTGAACCCTTGGTAACCACGAATCTAAAGCCAGCAATGGCAATAAGTTCATACCTATGAATAATCACCCTAAATGTAAATGGACTAAATGCACCAATCAAAAGACACAGAGTAACAGAATGGATAAAAAAGCAAGACCCATCTATATGCTGCCTACAAGAAACGCACCTCAAATCCAAAGATATACACAGACTAAAAGTGAAGGGATGGAAAAAGATATTTCATGCAAACAACAAAGAGAAAAAAGCAGGTGTTGCAGTACTTGTATCAGACAAAATAGACTTCAAAACGAAGAAAGTAGCAAAAGATAAAGAAGGACACTACATAATGATAAAGGGGTCAGTCCAACAAGAAGATATAACCATTATAAATATATATGCACCCAACACAGGAGCGCCAGCATATGTGAAACAAATACTAACAGAATTAAAGGAGGAAATAGACAGCAATGCATTCATCTTAGGAGACTTCAACACACCACTCACTCCAGAGGACAGATCAACCAGACAGAAAATAAGTAAAGACACAGAGGCACTGAACAACACACTAGAACAGATGGACCTAACAGACATCTACAGAACTCTACACCCAAAAGCAACAGGATACACATTCTTCTCAAGTGCACATGGAACATTTTCCAGAATAGACCACATACTAGGCCCCAAAAAGAACCTCAGTAATTTAAAAAATATTGAAATCCTATCAACCAAAATCACAGATCACCAAGGTATAAAACTAGATATAAATTTTAGAAAGAAATCAAAAAGGCTCACAAATACATGGAGACTTAACAACACTCTCCTAATTAATCAATGGGTTAACGACCAAATCAAAACAGAAATCAAAGAATATATGGAGACTAATGACAACAACAACACAAAGCCACAACATCTTTGGGACGCAGCAAAGGCAGTTCTAAGAGGAAAGTATATTGCCATCCAGGCCTATTTAAAGAAAGAAGAACATTCCCAAATGAATAGTCTAAAGACACAATTACTGAAATTGGAAAAAGAAGAATAAATGAGGCCCAAAGTCACCAGAAGGAGGGACATAATAAAGATTAGAGAAGAAATAAATAAAATTGAGAAGAATAAAACAATAGAAAAAGTCAATAAAACCAAAAGCTGGTTCTTTGAAACAATAAACAAAACAGATAAACCCCCTAGCCAGACTCATTAAGAGAAAAAGAGAATCTACACACATAAACACAATCAGAAATGAGAAAGGAAAAATCACGACGGACCCCACAGAAATACAAAGAATCATAAGAGAATATTATGAGAATCTATATGCTAAAAGCTGGAAAACATAGAAGATGGACAACTTCTTAGAAAAATACAACCTTCCAAGACTGACCAAGCAAGAAACAGAAAAACTAAACAGACCAATCACCAGCGACGAAATCGAATTGGTAATCAAAAAACTACCCAAGAACAAAACTCCCGGGCCTGATGGATTTACCTCTGAATTCTACCAGACATATAGAGTAGAAATAACACCCATTCTCCTTAAAGATTTCCAAAAAATAGAAGAGGAGGGAATACTTCCAAACTCATTCTATGAAGCCAGCATCACTCTAATACCAAAACCGGGCAAAGACCTCACCAAAAAAGAAAATTACAGACCAATATCCCTGATGAACGTAGATGCAAAAATACTCAACAAAATATTAGCAAACCGAATTCAATAATACATCAAGAGGATCATACACCATGATCAAGTGGGATTCATCCCAGGGATGCAAGGATGGTACAACATTCGAAAATCCATCAACATCATCCACCGCATCAACAAAAAGAAGAACAATAACCACATGATCATCTCCATAGATGCTGAAAAAGCATTTGACAAAATTCAGCATCCATTCCTGATTAAAACTCTCAACAAAATGGGTATAGACGGCAAGTACCTCAACATCATAAAGGCTATATATGACAAACCCACAGCTAACATCATACTTAATGGCGAGAAGCTGAAAGCTTTTCATCTAAGATCGGGAACAAGACAAGGATGCCCACTCTCTCCACTGTTATACAACATAGTACTGGAGGTCCTAGACACGGCAATCAGACAAAACAAAGACATACAAGGCATCCAGATTGGTAAAGAAGAAGTCAAATTGTCACTATTTGCAGATGACATGATATTGTACATATAAAACCCTAAAGATTCCATTGCAAAACTACTAGAACTAATATCTGAATTCAGCAAAGTTGCAGGATACAAAATTAACACACAGAAATCTGTTGCGTTCCTATACATTAATGATGAACTAACAGAAAGACAAATCAGAAAAACAATTCCATTCACAATTGCATCAAAAGAATAAAATACCTAGGAATAAACCTAACGAAGGAAGTGAAAGACTTGTACTCTGAAAACTACAAGACACTCCTAAGAGAAATTAAAGAGGTCACTAACAAATGGAAATGCATCCCATGCTCTTGTCGAGGAAGAATAAATATTGTCAAAATGGCTATACTACCTAAAGCAATCTACAGATTCAATGCAATCCCTATCAAACTACCAACAGCTTTCTTCAATGAACTGGAACAAATAATTCTAAAATTCATATGGAATCACAAAAGACCCCGAATAGCCAAATCAATCCTGAGAAGGAGGAATAAAACAGGGGGAATTACACTCCCTGACTTCAAGCTCTACTACAAAGCCACAGTAATCAAGACAATTTGGTATTGGCACAAAAACAGACCCACAGACCAGTGGAACAGAATAGAAAATCCAAACATTAACCCAAACATATACAGTCAATTAATATTTGATAAAGGAGCCTTGGATATACAATGGGGAGATGACAGCCTCTTCAGCAGCTGGTGTTGGAAAAACTGGACAGCTACATGTAAGAGAATGAAACTGGACTACTGTCCAGCCCCATACACAAAGGTAAACTCAAGGTGGATCAAAGACTTGAATGTAAGTCATGAAACCATAAAACTCTTAGAAAAAAACATAGGCAAAAATCTCTTGGACATAAACATGAGCAACTTCTTCATGAACATATCTCCCCGGGCAAGGGAAACAAAAGCAAAAATGAACAAGTGGGACTATATCAAGCTGAAAAGCTTCTGTACAGCAAAGGACACCATCAGTAGAACAAAAAGACATCCTACAGTATGGGAGAATATATTCATAAAAAACGTATCTGATAAAGGGTTGACATCCAAAATATATAAAGAACTCATGCACCTTAACAAACAGAAAGCAAATAATCCAATTAAGAAATGGGCAGAGGACATGAATAGACACTTCTCCAAAGAAGAAATTCAGATGGCCAACAGGCACATGAAAAGATGCTCCACATCGCTAATCATCAGAGAAATGCAGATTAAAACCACAATGAGATATCACCTCACACCAGTGAGGATGGCCAACATCCAAAACACAAACAACAACAAATGTTGGCGAGGATGTGGAGAAAAGGGAACCCTCCTACACTGCTGGTGGGACTGCAAATTAGTTCAACCATTGTGGAAAGCAGTATGGAGGTTCCTCAAAAAACTCAAAATAGAAATACCATTTGACCCAGGAATTCCACTCCTAGGAATTTACCCTAAGAATGCAGCAGCCCAATTTGAAAAGGACAGATGCACCCCTATGTTTATTGCAGCACTATTTACAATAGCCAAGAAATGGAAGCAACCTAAGTGTCCATCAGTAGATGAATGGATAAAGAAGATGTGGTACATATACACAATGGAATATTATTCAGCCATAAGAAGAAAACAAATCCTACCATTTGCAACAACATGGATGGAGCTAGAGGGTATTATGCTCAGTGAAATAAGCCAAGCCGAAAAAGAAAAGTATTAAATGATTTCACTCATATGTGGAGTATAAGAACAAAGAAAAAATACTGAAGGAACAAAACAGCAGCAGACTCACAGAACCCAAGAACGGACTAATAGTTACCAAAGGGAAAGGGACTGGGGAAAATGGGCGGGAAGTGAGGGATAAGAGGGAAAAAGGGGCATTACGATTAGCAGATGTAATGTTGGGGGGGCACGGGGAGGGCAGTACAACTCAGAGAAGACAAGTAGTGATTCTGTAGCATCTCACTACGCTGATGGACAGTGACTGTAATGGGGTTGGTGGGGGGGACCTGATGAAGGGGTAGTTTAATAATCGTAATATTGCACATGTAATTGTAACTTAATGATAATAAAATAAATTACATTAAAAAAGTAATAATAAAGGGGGAAATAGAATGCAATGCATTCATTTTGGGAGACTTCAACACACCACCTACTCCAAATGACACATCAACAGGAAGGAAAATAAGTAGAGACAGAGGCACTCAACGTATTAGAACGGATGGACCTAATGGACATCTACAGAAGACTCCATCCAAAAGCAACAGGGTACACATTCTTCTCAAGCAGGTATGGAATGTTTTCAAGAATAGATCATATACTAGGCCACAAAAAGAACCTCAGCAAATTCAAAAAGATTGAAATTGTACCAAGCAGCTTCTCAGATCAAAAAGGTATGAAACTAGAAATAAATTACACAAATAAATAATAAACGACCACAAACACATGGAGGCTTAATAACTTTAAGCCTAAATAATCAATGGATCAATTACGAATAACCTAAATCATCAATGGATCAATAACCAAAAAAAACAGTGATCAAGCAATATAGGGAGACAAATGAGAACATTAAGGTAACACAACAAAACCTGTGTGATGCAGCGAAGGCTGTGCTAAGAGGAAAATATATTGCAATACATGCCTACCTCAGGTAAGATGAACAATCCCAAATGAACAGTCTAACCTCACAATTAATGAAACTAGAAAATGAAGAACACATGAGGCCCAATGTCAGTAAAAGGGGCGACATAATAAAAATTAAAGCAGAAATAAATAAAATTGAGAAGAATAAAACAATTGAAAGTATCAATGAAAGCAGGAGCTGCTTCTTTGAGAAAATAAACAAAATAGGTAAACACCTAGCCAGACTTATCAAGAAAAAAAGAGAGTCTACACACATAAACAGAATCAGAAATGAGAAAGGAAAAATCCTATGGACACCACAGAAATACAAAGAATGATGAGAGAATACTATGAAAAATTATATGGTAACAAACTGGATAACCTAGAAGAAATGGACAACTTTCTAGAAAAATACAACCTTCCAAGGCTGACCCAGGAAGAAACAGAAAAACTGAATAGACCAATTACCAGCAAAGAAATTGAACTGGTAATCAAAAAACTACCTAAGAACAAAACTCTTGGAACAGATGGTTTCACTGCTCAATTTTATCAAACATTTAGTGATGACCCACTACCCATCGTCATTAAAGTTTTCCATAAAGTAGAAGAGGAGGGAATACTCTCAAAATCATTCTACGAGGCCAACATCACTCTAATACCAAAACCAGGCAAAGACACCACAAAAAAAGAAAATTATAGACCAATATCCCTGATGAATATAGATGCAAAAATACTCAACAAAATATTAGCAAACCAAATTCAAAAATACATCAAAAATATCATCCATCATGATCAAGTGGAATTCATCCCAGGGATGTAAGGGTGATGCAACATTTGAAAATCTATCAACATCATCCACTACATCAACAAAAAGAAGGACAAAAATCACATGATCATCTCCATAGATGCTGAAAAAGTATTCAACAATATTCAACATCCATTCATGATAATAACTCTGAACAAAATGGGTATAGAGGGCAAATACCTCAACATAATAAAGGCCATATATGATGTAATCACAGCAAACATTATATTTAACAGAAAGAAGTGGAAACTTTTCCCTTAAGATTGGGAACAAGACAAGGACACCCACTCTCCCCACTTTTATTCAGCATAGTTCTGGAGGTCCTAGCCACCGCAATCAGACAACACAAAGAAATAAAAGGCATCCAGATTGGCAAGGAAGAAGTCAAACTGTCCCTGTTTGCAGATGACATGATACTGTACATAAAAATCCCTAAAGAACCCACTCCAAAACTACTAGATCTAATATCTGAATTCAATAAAGTTGTGGGATACAAAATTAATACACTGAAATGTGTTGCATTTCTACACACTAATGGTGAACTAGCAGAAAGAGAAATCAGGAAAACAATTCCATTTATAATTGCATACAAAGGAATAAGATGTCTAGGAATAAACCTAACCAAGGAAGTGACTTGTACTCTGAAAAATACAAGACACTCATGGCAGAAATTAAAGAAGAAACCAATAAGTGGAAACACATCCTGTGCTCATGGATAGGAAGAATTAATATTGTCAAAATGACCATCATGCCTAAAGCAATCTACAGATTCAATGCAATCCCTATCAAAATACCAACAGCATTCTTCGGTGCACTAGAGTAAATAGTTCTAAAATTGATATGGAATCAAAAAGACCCCGAATAGCCAATGCAATCCTGAGAAGGAAGAATAAAGCAGGGGGAATTGCGCTCCCTGATTTCAAGCTCTACTACAAAGCCACAGTAATCAAGACAATTTGCTACTAGCACAGGAACAGACCCATAGATCAATGGAACAGACATGAGAGCCCAGATATAAACCCAAGCATATATGGTCAATTAATATATGATAAAGTGGCCATGGATATATAACGGGGAAATGACAGCTTCTTCAACAGCTGGTGTTGGCAAAACTGGACAGCTACATGTAAGAGAATGAAACTGGATTATTGTCTAACCCCACACACAAAAGTAATCTCAAAATGGATCAAAGACCTGAATGTAAGTCATGAAACCATAAAACTCTTAGAAAAAAACATAGGTGAAAATTTCTTGGACATAAACATGAGCAACTTTTTCATGAACATATCTCCCTGGGCAAGGGAACCAAAAGCAAAAATGAACAAGTGGGACTGTATCAAACTAAAAAGCTTCTGTACAGTAAAGTACACCATCAGTAGAACAAAGAGACTTCCTACAGTATGGGAGAATATATTCATAAATGACATATCTGGTAAGAGTTGACATCCAAATTATATAAAGAGCTCACGCACCTCAACTAACAAAAAGCCAATGAGCCAATTAAAAAATGGTCAGATGAGCTGACAGCACTTCTCCAAAGAAGAAATTCAGATGGCTAACAGGCATATGAAAAGATGTTCCACATCCCTAATCATCAGAGAAATGCAAATTAAAACCACAATGAGATATCACCTCACACCAGTTAGGTTGGCTAATATCCAAAAGACAAATATCAACAAATGTTGGTGAGGTTGTGGAGAAAGGGAAACCCTCCTACACTGCTGGGGGGAATGTAACCTAGTTCAACCATTGTGGAAAGCATTATGGAGTGTCTTCAAAAAGCTAAAAATAGAAATACCATTTGACCCAGGAATTCCTCTCCTAGGAATTTACCTTAAGAATGCAGCAGCCCAGTTTGGAAAAGATATGCACCCCTATGTTTATCGCAGCGCTCTTTACAATAGCCAAGAAATGGAAACAATCTAAGTGTCCATCAGTAGATGAATGGATAAAGAAGAGGTGGTACATATACAAAGTGGAATATTATTCAGCCATAAGAAGAGAACAAATCTCACCATTTGCAACAACATGGATGGAGCTAGAGGGTATTATGCAGAGTGAAATAAATCAGGCGGAGAAAGACAAGTATCAAATGATTTCACTCATCTGTGGAGTATAAGAACAAAGCAAAAACTGAAGGAACTGAACAGCAGCAGACTCACAGAACCCACGAATGGACTAAGGGTTACCAAAGGGAAAGGGACTGGGGAGGATGGGTGGGAAGGGAGGGAAAAGGGGGAAAAAGGGTCATTACAATTAGCACGTATATTGTAGGGGGATGGGACATGGGGAAGGCAGTATAACACAGAGAGGACAGTAGTGATTCTATAGCATCTTACTATGCTGATGGACAGTGACTGTAATGGGGTATGTGGTGTGGACTTGATAAAAGGGGGAGTCTAGTAACCATAATGTTGTTCATGTAACTGTACATTAATGACAGCAAAAAAAAAAGTGCTCCTCTCGCTTATTCTCTGGACATGAACATGGTTGTGCTATAGCTTGTATGTCCCAGATTGTAATTCTTTCCTATTCCCAAATAAACCTTTTGTTTGCTGGTAAAAAAAAAAATTATACACACCATTGTTTTATGTAATGAAAATAATAATTTTCTATGTCATTCTGTAAGAACCATCCCCATTTCAGAAATGTTTACATGTGAAAATTTGTATGAATCAGAATTGATGAATTGCAGCATTATAAAACTTTCATCATTAAAATAGCATTATGCCAGGCACAAAGTATGAAAACAAATCCAATTGAATATATAGCCTTGAAATAAATGTTTGTATGAATAACATCTTAATAAACTATATAACACCTTTAATTCATAATATGGTATCCTTAAAGAAGCCTAACAAACTGACTGGAAGATATGGAATAGTCAATAAATGATATGAAGGAAACAATGTATCTTTGATAAAAATATTGTTAGTGTTCAGTAGATGGATACATTTGGTTAAATATTTTTTTAATGACATAATAAAAGAACAAAGAAAATAAAAGTGAACATTTAAATAACCTTGAATCGCTAGGATTATCAAAACACTTATGAAAAAAATCACACAGAAAAACTTCTAACTATGTAAGAAGTTAAGATTTCTGAACATCACAAAACTACAAAATTATGAGCAAAAAGTTACGTTCCACCATATGATATATCACTATTTATGGAGGCCAACATGATCAAGTATTGGCAACCCTCAAGTAAATTGGGAAAAAGTGTAAACAATATGAAAAAGGTTGAGTTAACAATTGATTTTTTAAAAATCTATAAATTAAGATGAATATAGTAACATCCTAATAGAAAAATAGGTAAAGAACAATAAGTCAATGTTTACATGAAATAGAAACCATCAGTAAACATAAAAACATTTTAACTGACCATATATTTTAGATAAAAAAGCAATTAAAGGGAATATACCAAAATGTTATGTGTGGTTTTCTCTGAGTGTTGGGTTTATGGATGATTTTAATTTGTGGGTTTTTTTTGGTATTGTTTTGTTTTGTTTATGCTTTCCTGTATTTTTAAATGTTCTTAAATGAGCATGAGTTTTTCATTAGCATCAGGAATATATATATATGGGAGGCTGAATGTAGAAGGTCTGTTGGCTGAGGTTGGGGTACAGTGACACATAGTCACTTGCCTCTCTGGCTCTACACTTTGACAATACAGTATATATTCTAGACATGAGGGTGCCTGAGAAGGACTTGGTACCACCTTCAGCCTAATAACACTAAAGACATCAGTGGGCCATAAGTGAAGATGTCTAAGGAGGAAAAAATGAGCAAGATTGTATATCTAAAGTAAGAGTGACGAGCCCTTAGTGTCACAAGCTGTCTCCATTTTTTTTGTATCTTTCACACTACCTCTTATACAGCTGATTTAAATCAAATAACACATGTTCTGATAATTAACTTTCTATATGGGAACAATGGAACTTGGTTTCTAGATCAGTGGTTCTTAAAGTGTGATGCCCAGACCAGCAGCAGCATCACATGGGGATGTGTTAGAGATAAAAATTCCCAACTCCATTCACACCTACTAAACCAGAAACTCGGAGAGGAAGGTTCAGCAATAGGTGTTTTTAAAAGACCTACTGGCAAAACAAAAACAAAACAAAACAACAAAAAACAAACAGTCTCATTAAAAACTGGGCAGAGGAACCGAAGAGACACTTTTCCAAAGACATACAAATGGCCAATAGAGACACAAAAAATTGCTCAACATCACTAATCATCAGGGAAATGCAAGTCAAAACCACAATGAGATTATCACCTCAGACCTGTTAGAATGGCTAATATCAAAAAGACAAAAGATAACAGGTGTTAGTGAGGATGTGGAGAAAATGGAACCCTTGTGCACTGTTGGTGGAAATGAAAATTGATGCAGCTGCTACGGAAAACAGTATGGAGATGCCTCAAAAAATTAAAAATAGAAATACCATATGATCCACCCATTCCACTTATGGATATGCATGCAACAGAAATGAAACAGGATCTTGAAGTGGTGTCTGCACTTCCATGTTCACTGAGGCATTATTCATAAAGACAAGATATGGAAACACCCTAACTATATGTCAATAGATGAACGGATAAAGAAGTTGTATGTGTGTGTGTGTGTGTGTATGCATGCACATGTATGTATTCACAGACACACACACAATGGAATATTATTCACCAGGAGAAAGAAGGAAATCCTGTTATTTGTGACAACAAGGGTGGACATTGGGGGTATTATGCTAATTGAAGTAAGTGAGACAGAGAAAGACAAATACTGTATGATACCACTTACATATGTGAAATCTAAAATAGCCAAATTCATAGAAACAAAGAATGATGGTTACTAGGAGCTCGGGAGTGGGGGAAAATGGGAGATGTTGGTCAGGGAGTACAAACTTCCAGTTAGTTATAAGATGAATAAGGTATGGTAATCTAATGTACAGCATGTTGGTTATAGTTAATGATAGTGGATTATATACTTGCAAGTTACTGAAGAGTAAATCTTAAATGTTCTCACCACTAAAAAGAAATGGAAATTATGTGACATGATGGAAGAATTTGCTATCTTACAGCTAACTTATGGTGGTAATCATTTTATACTATCTTAAGTGTATCAAATCAATACCTGGGTATACCTTAAACTTACACAATGTTATATGTCACATCTAAATAAAGCTGGGGGGAAAAGCCCTCCAGGAGATTTGTTTGATGCTAAAGGGACAGGTTTATATCCAGCCAATATTTTTCTTTGTAATTTAAGACCAAACCCTATATAGGTCTCCAAAGTAAAAAGAGTGTCAGATTTCACTGGATTCTCCAAAGAAGCAGATCATAATCTCAAAAGTACATTTTTTCAGAATATTCTCTAATCTAATTTTCTATGCCCTAAAAGCTTCAGGCTGTAGATTGACAATGCATGTTAGCTTACTAAGGATGCTAAGAGGTCCTACATTAAAGGCATTTTATTTGACCAAGATTGTTTAACTTTTCCAGATAGCAGAAAAATCCCTGATATTACCAGGTAATTAGACGTTTATCTAAAAATATAATTCAGAACTGCTGCCCCATGAATCATGATTTGAGAAACAAGCTAGCTCCTGCCTCTCTATGTCCAACACAGAAAGAGAACAGATCTGATCCATATTTCAAGTTAGTATTATAGTATTCAAACTTTTGAAGCTTCCTTTCTTTTATATCTGGAGGTAATAGTTTTTAGGGCATGATGGAAAATGTAACATGTCACATTATCTTTTGAAAAGTAACAGTGCACTCTATTCCCATGGGTAGTGTATCTAAAGTAATCATTAGTTTCATTAGCAAAATCTTTATGGAATATGAAAATTTGGATATTCACATTGAAAAATATATTTTCAAAAAGTTTATAGCAAAAAAAAAAAGAAACAAAGGAAATGTGGGATGTAAATTTAATTTTTTTCCCAGTTGGAAGTGGTTTTAAGATCTAGAAAAGCCTTAAAATTTCCTTACTCTAAATTTGTTTCTGCCTTATGACTTTTGCACTTCTAGTTCTTCTACTTGGCATGCTGTTTTCATTGTCCTTCCATAGCTGGTTCCTTCTCATTCAGGATTTACCTCAAGGACTTACTTGAGTGCTCAATCAAATTAGGTGCTACCCCCAACATCATTCTCTATATAAACTATGTTTATTTTATTGTCTTTGTAGAACTTAAAGCTATTGGAAGTAATCTTGCACAAATTCTTGTTGATGCTGCTTATTTATTTATATAAATTATCATCTCATTATTCTGGAGGTTAAATGCTATAAAATATAGACACTCTGTTTTCATCACCACTGTGTTACTACCCTATAGAAGAGTATCTGTCATATGGTAGGCACTCAATAAATAGCTGTTGAAGAAAAACAGAGAATTTGATGTTCTATATCAGTGTTTGGCAAACTTCTGTATAGAGCTAGGTAATAAATATCTTTGGTTTTGTGCACCATGTGGTTTCATAACTATTCACCTCTGCTAGTGCTGCCACAAAAGTGGCCAGATATAATATGCAAATTTACAAGCACGGCTATAACTAATAAACTAATAAAACTTCAGTTACAAAAAGAGGAGATGTGCTGGATTTGGCCCACAGGTCATAGGTTGACAAACCTATTCTATAGTATCATCTAACAAAATATCATAAATATGGATGGAAACTACTCCCCTTCATCAAAACTGAGCCATGTCTAACATGGCCTCCACAAAGCATTATAAACCTTACGGGTGCTAGATATGTCCTCCTCCCAAACGCATTTTTAATAAACTTTTTATTTAGAAGAATTTAGACTGACATAAAAATCAAAAAAGTAGTGCAGAGAATTCCAATATATTTTATACCCAATTTTTCATTTTATTAACATCTTACATCATTATGGTTCATTTGTTAGAATTAATGAACTGCTATTAATGTATTACTACTAACTTAAGTCCATATTTCATTCAGATTTCTTTAGCTTTTACCTACTGCCTTTTCTCTGTTTCAGGATCCCAAATTGGGTATCACATTTTATAGTCATGAATCTTTATGTCAATTATTTTTAAGGCCATAAATTATTATCTCTTGTCTTTCATTTTTTGCCCATTTCCTCTTTTCCTTCTTTTTTCCACTCCTCTTTCCATTCCTTCCAAGTCTGGGCCAAAATGTGGTAGTAACAACTGATGTTGTTTACAGGATGCTTAGAAAGGCAGCAAAGAATAGGAGAAATAATACTTGAATTCTGTTCATATCTGTGAATCTTTTGGACAGATGACTTAATTCTGTACACATAATTTTCCATGTTTTTAAATGACGAATGCTAAAAACTACCTTGTCTGTTTCATGAGTCTGTTTCAGAACTAAGTGGGCTATTTGACGTGAAAACACTTCGCCTGAAAGCATTCTGCAAACTCTAAAGCAATTCTAATGTAAGGATTATTGTTATTGTCAAAGTTCAGAATTGTGAGAGCAAAGTGCCAATTCTTTCTTCTGACTTCAAGGCTGGAAACTACTGTTATTAATTAGTTCAATCCACAGTAAAGGGCAATAGGCAGAGTTAAGATTGAATTTCAAAGCATTTATGCACAACCCCTAATGATATTTTATACTTCAGACCAAAATGAATAATCATTAGGCATTTTACTGCCAAAATAAAATCTAAGATAAAAATGTATCTTCTGCTTAAAATTCGTCAGGGTGAATGATGGAGTTATATCAACATAGGCATTTTCTACAGAAAGACTGTCTTTAGCCAACATGATCTTCTATATACATTGAAATTGGAAAGTGTTACATGTTTTCCAAGTGTAATGTAAGTAACATAAATATTGATTAGGAAAGCCCCTGTTGTGACTCTGAAAGCTGAAAACACTTCAAAGATGCTTATAAATAAATTAGAAAATCAGGTGAGCCTCCACCAGAATTACTTTAATGTTTGCCTTTTTATTCCCCCGTAGAGCCTGCAGGTTCTTTTTTTCTTCTTCTTCTTCTAGGACATCTTCCTCATATTACAAAGAATAGACTCTTCATTGCATAATGACTGCTTGGATTTAACTAAATTTTCTAAAGAATTTGGGCTATCCTTTTGTTTATTATCCATGCAAGCCATTTTTGCATTTTGTGAAAATACTTCTCTAAGATATTTCTGACCACTGTGCAGCCCTCTCTACTACCTGTAAGTACGGCCTCGGATGCTCTAAAGAGGCACCATCCATTAGACCTTTCTGTGATGATGAAAAAGTCCATCTGAACTTTCCAATATGGTAGCCACTAGCCACATGTAGCTATTGAGCACTTTGAATGTGGCAACTGCAACTGAGAAACTTACTTTTCATTTGTTAAAATGTAATTGATTTAAGGTTAAATATAAATAAGTGCAGGTGTTTAATTGCTACTATAATGGACAGTATGTATCTGGGGAGTTCTTTTTCCTGTAATATTAAAAATGAAAGGCAGTGTAGATAATCCATATTTTTATTTTCTCAAAGTCTACTTACTGTATCTGGGTGCCCTCACTCAACCATCTATATATGACACCTATATTTTGATTTTTGCAATTTCTAGAAAATCTCATAGAAAAAAAGTACAGAAAATTTTGGGACAAGTGCCCTGATTTTTAAAATTGGAAAACAATTTCATTGGAAGTACAGATATCTCTCCTTTTCTGTCCTCAAGTTGGTTTTTGTCTATTATTGTTCACTCTTCATCTGGGCTCTACCTGGTAGTCCAAGGCAGCCTGACATAAATCAGCTAAGGTTTCATCACATATAGATAACAGTGCGATGGAAAAGGTGAAAAACTTTAACTGAGGTCAAACTAGAATGTCTGCAGCCCTTGAGCTGCTCATCTCTATTCTTAGGACATCTTTCCTCTTTACTCCGTAAATGAATTTGATGATGGAATGATGTAAGGCTCTCTCATTTCTAAACGACAGTGTCCTGATTGGCTTGTTCCACTAACTGTGAACTGTTAATCCTCACTGAGATTCAGCACAGTATATGTCATCCTTAATTTAACCATAGCCCCCAAATATTAACAACTCACTGTGTTCCAGGCCCTGTGTTAAGTACTTTTCTTGCATCATCTCCTCATAACAATCCTAATGACAGGTAACTGCCGTCATTTTCTCTATTTTTCAGGTGAGGAAACTGCCCAGTTGGAAAGCAGCAAAGCCACGGTCTGAACCCAGGCAGGATCCCAAAGCTGTCCCCTTAACTCAATCATTAGGCTGCTCCGCCTTGTCAAAACCCAGGTGAGGAATTCATGCTACTCCAGCAGTTAAATACATTTCATCTTGTAATGGATTTGACCAATTAAACCGATGATGAATTTAATGTGTTTGAACAAAATTCTTCTTAATATTTGAATAGAGACTTTGAAAGAAAATAATAAATGTGAAACAAATAGATTTTCAAAGAATACCTCCTTTCTTGGCAGCAGCACCCTAGAGGTAAGCTAGAGGTATTTTGAAAATGAGTCTCCAGTGAAGTTGTTGACATAATCTTCAGAGGTCTAATTTATTTTGAATTGTTCTCAATTGCTTCCTATTTGAGAAGATGGCAGCACTCCCAAAGGTGCCAAAATAGGCCATATCATGGATGGTTTAGAAAATAAAGTCTATTAGATATAGAGAATTCAGCAGTGAAAAAGTGACAATGGTAGTAATATTAGCTAACATTAACTAAACACTTACTACATTCCAGCTGTTTGTCCTAAGAACTTTATGTGACTAGTTTTCTTAAAAAAATGTTATTCTAGAAGCATTTATATGAAGTAAATATTATTATTATAACTGTGTTATGTATGAGAAAAGAGAAGCACAGAGAGTTTAAAATAACTGGCCCAAAGTCACCTAAATGGTAATGGTGGAGCAGGAATTCAAACCCTGAGAGTCCACATCCATTAAGATGAGATTTCGGTATGTTAGCAATCCTCAATTTTGGACAAGATGCCTGTGTAGAGACACTGAAGGCTGCCTTCATACGATTTTGATTAGCAACTATAGTCCTCGGTTTTTTTTTTCCATAAGAGCTTGCCCAAGGAAAAGAAGAGAAAAAATTCCAATTATAAAGATGAATGAGATTCAGATCCAACTAACGTGAAGAAATAAGGAAGCCTGGTCTCTGAAAGATGAACTAATTTGCTATATATAACTAAGCACTTCAAGTTACCAGAAGACTGAATATTAACTATCTTTTAACATTTTTAAATAAAATACTTTCCTGTTTTTGATTGGAAGGCAGTCAGGAAATATAGGAAAAGGGTAAGCTGAAAATTACACAGGCTCTTACCGTGAATTTGAAACAATAACAAAAAAGTTTCAATTAAACAGTGGAGTTCAGGGATGCTTATCCTGTGCAATAAATCTTTTAAGGGACTTCATAATCATGAGGAAAGGGTTAAGAACATCCAGGAATGAAGTATTAGCTATAACAATTTCATAGAAGAAAAACAACATTTTGATATGTTATAAGGAAGACTTCTCTGGGCTGTTAATGGAATCAGCACAATTAATAGTGTTCTACTCCCCAGACAAGGGAAACAAAAGCAAAAATAAACAGGTGGGACTGCATCAAACTAAAGCTTCTGCACAGCAAAGGAAACCATCAACAAAATGAAAAGGCTATGTAGTGAATGGGAGAAGATATTTGCAAATGATACATCAGATGAGGAGCTAATAGTCAAAAAATTTAAAAGAATTCATACAACTTAACACTTACAAACAAATAATCCAATTAAAAATGGGGCAGAGAACCTGAATAGACATTTTTTCAGAGAAGATACGGAGATGGCCAAAAGACACATGAAAAGATGCTCCACTTCACTAATCATCAGGGAAATGCAAATCAAAACCACAATGAGGTATCACCTCACACCTGTCGGAATGGCCACTCTCCAAAAGACAAGAAATAAGTGTTGGTGAGGATGTGGAGGAAAGGGAACCCTCCTACACTCTTAGTGGGCATGTGAATTGGTGCAGCCACTATAGAAAGCAGTGTGGAGGATTCTCAAAAAAGTGAAAATAGAAATACCATATGATCCAGTAATTCCACCTCTGGAATTAACCCAAGGAAAACAAAATCACTAATTTGAAAAAATATATAAACTTCCATGTTTAACACATTATTTACAATAGCCAAGATATGGAGACAACCTAAGTGTCCACTGATGGATGGAGAACAATGTTGTGTATATATACAATGAAATATTACTCAGCCATAAAAAAGTGAAATCTTACCATCTGCTATAATATGGATGGACCTAGAGGATATTATGCTAAGTGACAGAGAAAGACAAATACCATATAATTTCATTTATGTATGGAATCTAAGAAAACAAAACAAATACTAATAGAAATGGATTTATAAACACAGAGAACAGACTGGTACTGCCACAGGTGAGGACTATGTTGTACACCTGAGACCAATATTATACATGAACAATATTTCAATGAAATAAAGAAAAAAACAGTGCTTTATACATTTCATTTTGTTATTCCTTATGACCTTAGCAAAAAAAAGCTGTACACCAGTAGACATACAGAACACCCTAATTAAAAATAAACACTTCTAGATTAAACAGAGTTTAATCTGACAAGTAAAGGCATCCAAAGAGTGATGAATTTTTTATCAGTAGTGTTCATTTTCCTGCCGCTGAATAACCATGCACTCAGCAAATGACAGTGTCAGGGCCAGTTATACATAAAAGAGTAAATATAATTTTGTGTGTATAGATGACCTGACTTACTGGAGTCTTTGTGGCCATTTCAAAATAGTAACTCTTCAATGTAGATAACATGTACATAAAAGTAATATTATTAAACCAGCAAATCTTCAAGTCCACTCAGAAACAAAATAGAATCCTGAATTGAAGGTATTATAATTTATTTTTAATGAATACATAAAACTTGTCTTATGGCTGGCTCACCAACAACATAAGTATTAAGATGTGAAGATACATCAACACCAGTTCACACGTGATGCACCAAGATGCTGACATAGATTCAGAAAAACTTCAGTGTAAGACCCAGTTCTGTCATGTCATCAAGTCACACTTAACTTAGTTTCTTTTTACAGAAATTAGAAACAGTAATAATCTTTTGACTGTCCTCATTACATGACTATTAAAAACAAGAAGGACCATGAAGAAAAAACTATTTTTCAAATTATAAGATAGATATAAGATATCATTACTGTATAGATCCAAAGGGAACAGTACCAGTACCTGTAGCTTCTAATAAAGTCTATATAAACTCAGGGTAGGGGAAGTAGAGGAAGAACAACATTTCTTATATTCAGCTTCTTTCTTTCATTAGAATCCACCCCAGAATGATCCCTACGATCCATAATCATCTTTACCTAACACATGTTTATCTATAGCCAACCTCTCTCTCTTTCTCAGGTCATAAAAGAGCTGAAAGAACCATCAGTTAAGACACTTTGGAAACATGATGTTCTTACTGAGGAACAAAGCTAATGTTGAAGCATTTCATCATTCAGAAAGTAGAACTCTTAAAATCTGAAATAAAATCAAGAATAGAATAAAACTCAAAGACAGTGTCAGTGAACTAAGTTAGCTCAATTCAAAGAATACAAGATATAGACAAACCTCTTTTCTCAAATTCAAATGTCAAAGTTGACTTATAGCTTTCAGTACTAAAAGTGCCTATCAGACTGACAGTTCAGTTCAATAAGCATTTAATTATGAAAAAATTCAATTATTAAAATTCCTCCAAGAACCCAAATCTCAGATAGTTGCACACTGTGTGCATAATAAACTGTTGCTAAATGACAACCATTCTGATTGGTAAAATTCCATATTTGCAACTGTCAGAGATGCAGCTAAAAGATCTCATCCTCCTCAACTTACCCTCCCAGGTCAGAAATGAAGCCTCAGAGGGAACATGTTGAAATGTTTATAGCAGAAAGACACATAAATGGCCATCCCACCTTCCCTGTAAAGTCAGTGAAGGCCTGGCTCTCTGTCCATTTACATGTTCCAACCATGGCTTGCATGACATCATGTTCATAACAATCTTCTAATGGTGGGGTAATGTAGTCATCTGGTTAGAGTAAGGCAATATAAACTGTCATAATCAACTTTAATGCATGAAGTTTAGATAACTAGACCATTTTTCAGAGTACCAACCTTTCCAAGTTCTTATATCATGTTTATGCAAGGATGGGGCACCTCTACAGTATTTCCAGACAGTCTACCTTTCTTGAACCCTACCTATTCAAAGGCCACCATTAACATTCTTAATGCTAATTGCATGATGATTGGGCATATTATACTATTTATTATAGCTACCTCTGGTGTGTGACTTTTGATTGGAAGAGGCATTCTAAATGTTCCTGATCGCCTGAAGACTGTATTTCTCATTTGGTCATTGTTTCTAGATATAGATACACAGACATACACATACACAAAATCTATGCTGAATTATGTTAAAGTAAGTTACAGATAACAAAAAATAAACCAATCAGAAGGCACAATGGCTCATGTAAGGCTGCATTATCCATTATAACAAATAGCTTGAAATCTAATAAATACCTTAGTTGCTGTCATAGCTATCTCTTGATCTTCATTTTTGGAAAGTTCCTGGATTGTCGGCAGCTAGCAGTTATTTATACTGAAACTTAAAACTTCCATTTTAAAATTATCTAATTTCTGAATATGATAGCTTGTAAAATAGTGAAGTAATTCCTGTAATTTACCTAATGAATTTTCAGCTGAACTCTGATCGGTTTAATAAAGTATAATATTATATAGCATAATTCAAAATAAAAGAAACTCCATAAAATAAGCAAACATGAAAATTTGTTCAGAAAGCATTATTTAGGTCATCCAGTTTGATTTCAGTGTTTGAAAGGAAAGAACTTCCCTGTGCAAGAAACATTTGGGGGCAAACAGTGAGTTTCTAAATGAAATCATATTAATTTTGACCCTATAAGCATATTAAATGATTCACAGCTTGTACAATTTGATTGACAGCATCTCTGCAAAGCTTTTATAGAAAGACTATTGAATTTAGTGTTAGTAACTTTGTTTGTAATGTGGAGAATAGCTTTAAAATTTTGTATTCTATTTTCAAAATTGAATTTATACCTAAATTTGACTTTCAGTTACCCTGCTATTTAGCTCTGTGCCCTTAGGGATTTCCTTAGGGCTATATAACTCCTGTGAGATTTCCATCAAATGATAGTGACAACTTATACTTATTGAGTGCTTACTCAAGGTACTTTCACTTACTTTATTAGCTAGTTTTCCCTCATAATTACTCTGTAGGATTACAATCCGAGTTACACAGATTAACAAACTCAAGTACAAATAAGTGTGTAAAGGCCACATAGCTTGTAAACAGCAATCTTGGAATGGAATCCATGCAATGTTTCCAGATTCTGTGCTCTTGAAAGCTAACTTATACTGCCTTTGATATATACTGAATCATATTTTAAGGTAAAGAATCTTGTTTTTACTCAAATCCTACCATTTGCAACAACATGGACGGAGCTAGAGGGTATTATGTTCAGTGAAATAAGCCAGGCAGAGGAGCACAAGTACCAAATGATTTCACTCATTTGTGGTGTATAACAATAAAGCAAAACTGAAGGAACAAAACAGCAGCACACTCACAGACTCCAAGAAGGGACTAGCGGTTACCAAAGGAAAGGGGCTGGGGAGGGTAGGTAGGGAGGGAGGGAGAAGGGGATTAAGGGCCATTATGATGAGCACGCATAATGTAGGGAGGTCATGGGGAAGGCAGTATAGAATGGAGAAGACAAGTAATGACTCTATAGCATCTTACTACACTGATGGATAGTGACTGCAATGGGGTATGTGGTGGGGGGGGGTCTTGATAATATGGGTGAATGTAGTAACCACAATGTTGCTCATGCGAAACCTTCATAAAATTGTATATCAATAATATCTTAATAAAAAAAGAATCTTGTTTTTACTAAATTCCATTAATTAACTGAACTATAAGTAGATTTGGAAGATTTTAGAGATTGAATTGGTTTGAATTTGAATAGAATACTATAAAGTCTCTTGGCTGGGGAGATGAGGTGCTTTTATAATTACAAATTAAAAAAAAACAGGATTTATTTTGGTTAGGGTGCTTTCTCCTACTTTCCTTCAGATTCAAGAGAATATGGTCATAATTTTCATTTCTCATCTGGCCTTGGATTCTACAGATGGGGCATCCCAATATCCCTGTGTAATTATAGCACAGTACTCCACAATGATTTAAACAAATTAACAACTTAGAGCCCTTCAGTTTAGAGGTCTAAATCCAAATGGCTACTATGTCTGGACGTTTTATTCTTAATGCCTTATGGACAGATTTGCACCATTTTTTCTTAACATGCTAAGGTTAAGTCAGGGCAGCCACAATATATACACAGTGCTGGAGTAAGCATTCTGTTTATTCAGTAGGTGGCACTCTTTCCTCCTATCCAGAAATGTTAAAACAAAGATCTAACATAATATTGGGGAAACTGCCATTGGTGCCATTTTCCAGGAAAAATGTGAAATAAATGCCAGGGACAACTGTTTAATACTCAGATTTTTTTTTCTTTTTTCTTTCCCTTAAGAATAGAACTGGTAAATTCCAAAAAGTAGCACATTTACTACATTATCTCTACAATCTAACCAAAATGTTCTGACCCTCTACTTCTCTCTCGTTATGCCAACAGGGAAAACATTATGACATGCTCCATGTCCAAATAACTATTGCAGTTATTAAGTACTTAATAACATATGGTGAGAGCATGTAGGCAGCAAAACTCAATTTCAATAGCATCAAAACCTAAAACAAGAAGTGGGCTATTTTTTGTTGTGGTGGTTTCTTGCTCTTGCTCTTATAAATCATGAATGGTTACCACTTGCTTCTGAGTTATATAGGAATAATATCCTGGATAAAAGCAAGCACTATTAATTAATAATCATCTAATCATCATGTTCTGCATGGCCAATGCAAGTGTTTCTTATGATCTTGCACATCTATAGACTTTATATGTTACTTTTCCTGTGGTGCTCTGACCAGCAACATCAGCATTGAGTGGGAGCTTGTGGTAAGTGCAGATTTGGGGCTCCACCCAAACCCTCTGAATTTCTGGGTGTGGGTTCAGGAATCTGTACTGACAAGCCTCTCAGGTGGTTCTTAAGCATGCCAACGTTTGAAAAGCTCTGCGATGGTTTAACGAAATACATGAGGGTAAAGATACGCTTCTCCATGGGATGCTGCACCTTTACTCTTTCTTTTATCTCATTTTCTATTAAATGTTGGGGCTAACCTGCAATACTTAAAATGCTTCTGATATCTGTTTTGTGAGTGAATGAACCTGTGAGTCACTTCTCTTTATTTACAACTTCTAAGTACATCTGTAATTTTGATATGCATAAAACAAAGGATCTTATCTTGTTTTGAATATAAAAATTTTTTCCTTTTTTGTAAAAGATTCTGCTTTAAATTTCCTGCAATATATAGCATGCATTTAGAATATGCCAAAAATCTATGTAAGGTAAATGAGGATGTAAATTATTATTTCTCATCTCTATAGAGACAAACTGCTTTTTCACTTGCCATGTGCAATCTAGCCAAACAAGTCCATCAAAACTTATGATTTTACTTTACAAATTTACAGTGTACAAGAAGTATACTGGGAAACTAAAAATAAACTGTTTGATTCTAAGTCCTTGAATACAGAATTAACTCAGAAATAATGATAATATACAGACAGTTATTTGTTCCTAACCTTGGGATCAAATCAAATCACTGGCACAAATTTGTGGAGCACCAATAGGTTATGGTATGGTTATAGGTATTACAAATAAAGTATTTTGAGCTTAGTCCATGTTCTATAGTATAATCCTTTCTTGTCAGCTCTCAAAGCCTTTCCACCTTAGGGCAAAAGATCTTGGGAGTTTCAGTGGTAAACAGGCTCATGGATAGTAAAGAACTGGAGAGGCCAAAAAAAAAAGAAAAAATGGAAACAACTAAATAAAATCCTATTGTTCCTTCAGAAATGCAGCTAAGCCTTG
>JAVSCE010010108.1:0-29674 GCA_032199065.1 Smutsia gigantea
CCCCTCAATTGTGAACCAATCACTGTAGGAGAAAGGTATGGGATAAACTGATTGGCTGGTGGCAGATATAGGCCTACCTCTGAAGGAGGGGTTGGGTCAGTTCCACCCAAGGCCTCTGGTCGAGAAGATGTGGGAGGGGGGGCGGATTTCACAGATATATTTGGGGTTCTCTTTCCAGAAGTTAGGAGAAGAAATATCTACTTTCATTTCCTGAGTGCTCATTATTTAAAAATTCAAGAGCTGTCCACTATGCCCTTTCGGTTTATTGACGCTTTACTCTCCTGGGTAAAACCATACAGCACTTTTCACCTGGATTATAAATATCTTGAGATCACGTCTCACTATTCTTTGCATTACCATTCATGGCTAACATTGTGCTTTGCCAGTTGTAGGCACTGAGTAACTGCGCCAATGATAGGTGTGATGGAGGAGAACTCCACATACACGTACATTCCCAGAGACAGCGTGTCACCACTGGGGGGTACCCAAGCAGTGCACAAAGGGGGATGTGCCCAGTAGAGTGGCAATGTGGTTTCTCAGTATTTGGAGGGGAGGTAGGTAGGAGAAAGAAGCAACAGCTGAAAGGTGATAGAATCATCCAAGATTGTCCTCAATTGTGTGGTAAATGCTATTCTTGAATTACAGGATTCATAGCAGAGGATGGTCCACCTGTCATTCTTGGGGATGGAGTCATCTCCATTTAAACCAAGTCATCCTCATTTAAACTAAGATGATGTTGGCAGCCAGCTTAGACAACGTGGAATATTCTAAAGGTGACTCTCATGATTCCTGCCTCCTGGTGCATTTGTCCTTCTGTGATCGCCTCCCCTTACATGTGGGCGGGACCTGTGACTTGCTTCTGACCAAGAGAATATGGCAAAAGTGATGGGCTGTCATGTCTGTGGTTAAGTCATTTAATATTGTAACGTCTGTCTTGTGCAAGACTCTTCCTTGCTAGCTTTGAGGAAGCAAGCTACTGTCATCTTGTGAGCTTCTGTATGGATGGGACAAGAAACTGAGGGTGACCTCCACTGGCAGCCAACAAGAAACTACAGGGGCAGCTTTCAAGGAACTGAATGCTGCCAGCGACCACGTGACCTTAAAAGCAGCTCTTTCCCCAGTCAAACCTTGGTATGAGACTGCTGCCCTAGCTGAAGCCTGCATTGCAGTTTCGCAGAGGATCTGACTCAGCCATGTCTGGACTCCTGACTCACAGAAACTGTGAAATAATAAATGTGTGTTGTTTTATGCGGCTAAGTGTGTGGCAATATTGTCATGCAGCATTAGATAACTAATACAGACAGACCTGAGTGATACCTGTTCCATTTAATTTGCAGCAGGCATTCAGAAACACTTACAGGGCTGTTCTCATTTTATCGACTAGCAGCAAATAGACACTCCAGTGATTCAGGAAACAAAACACAATCTCCATAAGTTGCCATGGTGAGATAGGTCTCCATTTCTGTCATTGATTGGCTGCCATGAATATGTCCAATAAATTTCAAATCTTAATGATTTCTTGTTCTTTGAAGGATCTTCGCTTCACAGAATGAAACACTGGTAGGGAATCTCAGATGTATTACCTTTCGTTAGTGCTGGAAATGGTTTTTACCTGGCAAAGGCAAGTGAGCTGGGAATTGTGCTCCTGAAGGCATAAAGCCTCTGTTTCCAACGTCTGCTTTTTAGACCCTGCTAATGGGGAGCAGGGAGAAAACTAGCTCGGAAGAATGATCATCTCCAAACCACATCAACCCTTAACGAGAAATTTCAGTTCTAAAAATATACCACCAAGCATACCAATTGAAAAAGAAATGTCTTAACGGTTGTGGAAAATCTTTATGCCCAGAAAAATTGGTCACATTAAGGTGCTATCTTGCTTTTGTCTGCAGCAAACACAAAGTATGTTGATGCATCAATCCATTCCCTTTTCAAGCGTTTCATCCTAAATAACAGCAAAGCGTGGGAGTTTACAAAATCAGTTCATCGCTGTTCTCCTCTTTTTGGCTTAGTGTGCACTGGAATCTACCATCTAACGTTTGCCCACCTCCTCCTAAATCCCAGAGTTTATCTTGGTTTATAGGTGGCCCTCGTTTTTCTGCCATGAAACAATACATTTTTGGAGACCTCCATGATATAAGAAGTATCATCCTAAAGGCGTCTGAGCCTCTTGCTTGCCTTTTGTAATAACAGGAGTCAGGAGGAGGCAGTAAGGACTCAAAGCTGAGAACAAAAAAAATCTTCATGGACCCCACATTCTAAAGAGAGAAGAAAGCAATTGGGGTTCCTTCCCCCTACGAAGGAACCAAACTCCTGTGCACTGTGCAGCCTATCCCTTTTCCCCCACTCTGGGCTGGGTGTTGGGTGGAGACAGGGCAAGAGCTGCCACTGCTCTTTCCCCTCTTCATGGGGAACGTGTTTTAGAGATAGAAGGATGGAGGCTGCCTGCCAGATGGGAGGAGCTGGCAGCATCTTCTCCCTAAGGTGACCGGCATGCCACGTTTGGGCAGCAGACTTGCTGATGGGCTCCCTGAGCTTATGATTTTTTTTCTTGGCCAGTCTCATGACTTTATTCTTCCCAAAGAATTTTATTTTCAGTTCCATTAATTTCTACCCCACCTCTTCCCCCAAACCCTGAAGTTGGGTTTTTTTGCAGGGGGGGGGGGATCGCATTTCAATTGGAATTGCATTTCTTTTTTTTGACTTTATTGAGGCATAATTTACATACAGTAATGCATCATTTTAGGGATACATTTAGATGCTTTTGACAAACGTATACACACTATCAAGATACAGAACATTCTCATTAGTTTTCAAAAGGTCCCTTCTGCCTTTCTGCAATTAATCCTCATCTCCACTCCCAGCCCCAGCTGCTTTCATTTTTTCCCCTTTCTAGACTATTATATAAAAGCAGTCATACAGCATATACTCTTTTGTGTCTGGCTTCTTTTACGCAGCATACTAGTCCTGAGGTTTATCCATGTTGTTGCATATATCAATAGTCATTCCTTCTTATATCTGAGTAAGAATTCCATTGTATGGATAGACCACAATGTATTTATCCTGCTTTTCATTTTTATGCTCATTTGGGAAGAAAAGGAATTTTTACAATGCTGATGCATCCTCTCCATTTTCTTACTCAAGTCTTGTTTTTATGTCTGTAGTCGAGCTTTATAGTTTTCTTTAGGTGGCCTCTGCTCTTTTCCTGTTGAGTTTATTTCTGGGAGCTTGATATTTTGTTATTACTGGAATGGACTCTTTTCTCCCTAACATTAGTTCAATGGTGGTTGCTGGTAAAATGGAAAGCTATTGATTTTTCTGTGCATTCCTCTTATTTTGGGCTATCTTTTGTAACTCTTGCTGGTTCTGATAAATTTCTTACTTGAGTCTCTTGGGTTCTTTAGGTTTATAGTCCTAAGGATAACATGATCTCCTTTTCTAAGAGTGATTATTCCTTTTCCTTATTCTTGTGATCCCTGAGGAAAGGGAGAAGTGGAAGGGCGATGGAGATGGCTGGAGTGCGCATGCAGAAAGGCAGAGGGAGTGGGCAGAATGAAGCAGCCTCAGCTCCTGCTGTTGGGTGGGGCACGAATGAATGAAGGGGACACCTTGGAATTGATTGAGGGGTGCGAGCTTAGGGGAGGGTAGTTGGAAAAGTCCCATTAGGAGGCCATTTCCTAAGTCCGAAAATTGTGCAGGGCAGTGGTTTCCCCTTGATTTCTAGTCTCTGCTCCAGACATGGGAGGAGTTTCAAAGGAGCAGAAACAGCTGAATGAGCAGGCCACTCCCTGTCCCCACTCCAAAGCCAGGCCTATTCTGGGGAAGGTGGAGGTGAAGTATCAGATGGCACTACAAGGGATTTTGTGAAACCTTGAAATCTGAGAGCTATGGGGTTTGCTAGGGTGTCCTTAAAGGGTTGAAAAGGAGGTTCAAATAGAAAGTGGTTGAAAACAGAGACTGGAAGAAAAATAAAATTATTTCCTTTTTTGGACAAATTGTTCAACAAACCAGTTGCATTTAAAATGTCAGCTGCATTTCTATTATTTGTATTTTAGGAAGGGGTGCAATTAAGAGGACACCAGAGAGGGCACTGTCATTTGGGGCTTTCACCCCAGGTATTAAACTTCGTAAAAACATCCCTTTCTGAATCACATTTGGATTTCACCTTTCATCGTACTTCCAGATGGGCATCACCAGGAAAAGAAAATATAATCAAAGACTACTGGGACTGGCAAGAGTGAAACTGGGGGCTGCCCCTGCAGTTACCACATCGGGCCACTAGATAGCGTGTCTGTCTCGGGGAGGCAAAATGCAAAGCGAGCAACGGTGCTTTGGATGCTTTCAAGATCTGGAAGCCACTGAAGGAAGTAATTTTGAAGGCAGGAGCCTAAGGGCTATTGGAAGTGAACTATAGGTGTTGGGAGGAGTGTGATCTGGAGAAATGCCTGCATTTTGAATGAAAAATTTCCACTGCTAAACAAGAACAGTATAAATAAACAGGCTTGAGATACCCTTCAGACCCATAGGATGGCTATTATTTAAAAAAAAAAGTGCCGAGTATAACAAGCATTGAAGATGTGGAGAAACTGGAGCCCTGGTGCATGCAGGTAGGTACGTCAGATGGTGTAACTGCTGAAGAAAACAGTTTGGCAGCTCTTCAAAAAGTTAAACGTAACATTACTGTATGATCCAACAATTCCCCTCTCAAGTACATACCCAAAATAATTGAAAGCAGGGACTCAAACGGATATTTGTATGCCAGTGTTCACAGTAGCATTATTCGTAATAGCCAAAAGGTAGAAATAGCCCAAGGGTCCATCAACAGATGAATGGATAAAGGAAATGTGGAATATTAGTCATGAAAAGCAGTGAAGTTTGGACGCATGCTACAATGTGAATGAACCTTGAAAACATGCCAGGTGAAAAAAATCAGACACAAAAGGATAAATATTGTATGAAGCCACTTATATGAGGGACCTAGAACAGGTAAGTTCACAGAGACAGAAGGAATAGAAGTGACCAGGGGCTTGGAGGAGTGGAGAATGGGGGGTTTGTTTAGTGGGAACAGTTTCAGTTTTGCCATATGAAAAAGTTCTGGAGATGGACGGTGGGATGGTTGCATGACAATGTGAATGTACTTAATGTCACGGAAGTATACACTTAAAAATGGTTAAGATGGTAAGTTTTATATTATGTGTACTTTATCACAATTAAAAAAAATTAAATGAAAGAAGAGCTATGCAAGGCTGGACATGTCTTCCCCAATATATGCAAATAGAGATTTGGGGCTTTTCTGCAAAGTGATGATAATGAACAACAGAATACACCTTTTCTGCCACCCTATGTTTTGCATTTCCTTTCTTTCCAAGGTCCTCTCAGTTAGGTTTGTTTTTGGGGGTTGGACCACCCCTTTCAACACCCACATATGGAAAGCTGAAATAATTTATACTGTAGCCTCTCCAAGTGTTTTAGCTTTATTAGAGGTTTAGAAATAAAAACAATATTACAAAGGCAGGCTGACAGCAGAAGGAGTAGAAAAGTACAACCCAGTATTATTTACTGTGGAAAAGGCCAACCCAGTTAATTTTAAAGAATGAAATTGCTACCAATTCTTTTTTAATGGATAAGCTTTTAGTCATTAAAAAGGAGCATCTTTGACCTCATCTCCTACTATTCTTGCCTGCATCCATTCTTCTTGAGCCTTGCTAGTTGTGGTAAGCCCAATTGTGACCCCCAAACGTGTCCATGTCCTAATCCTCAGAATTTGTGAATATGTTACCAGTTACATGGCAAAAGGGACCTTGCAGGTGTGACTAAATTAAGGATCTTGAGATGGGGAGATTATTGAGGTGGGTCCCAGTGTAAGTAAAAGGGTCCTTATAAGAGGGAGGCAGGAGGGTCGGAGAGAGAAAGGGATTTGACAAATAAAGGTGAGAGAGAGAGAGAGAGAGAGAAAGAAAGGGAGAGAAAGAGAAACAGAAAGAGCATATGCTACATCCCTGGCTCTGAAGATGGAGAAAGGAGCTATGAATCGAAGAATAGAGGTGGCTTCTAAAAGCTGAAAAAGGAAAAGGATTCTTCCCTGGGGCCTTTGGAAAGAATGAGCCCCCAACACCAACACCTCGATCTTAGTACAATGGCAATTTTGTCAATCTCCTGACTTCCAGGGCTGTAAGAGAATATATTTGTATTGTTTTAAGGCACTACATTTGTGGTCATTTGTTACAGCAGCAATAGGAAACTCATACACAGAAACTGTTTCTCTGATGTGCCAGGCTCCCTCCCACCTCAGGGCTTTGGCCCTTGTTGACCCTGGAGTGCTCTTCCCCCACCTGGCAGCACGGCTTTCTCCAAAACTTGGAGTTTTTGTTCAAATGTCACCCTCTCACTGAAGTTCTTTCTGAGCACTTAAGATTATAACACCTCCCATGCACTCTGTGAGCCCTTTTTGGGGTCATTTTTCTCCACAGCACATTTTGTTTATTTATCTTGCTTATTCTCTGTCTCCACCCACTAGAACATGAACCCCACTAGGTCAGGGGTTTTTGTTTAGTTTATCTACTGACACCCCAACACCTAAATCAGTGCCACAAGTCGTAAGTGCTCAATAAATGTTAGCTGAGTGAACGAATGAATGAAGTCTGCTGAGGGTTTTCTATTCCTCCTACTAAGGAAATCATCAATTTATTTCTCCCATCTCATCTTTGATATATAATTAACATATCAATCAAATTACCTTAATCCCTGGATTTTTTATTTGTTTCTGAAATGGCTTTTGTTTTCATAGTCTTGCCTTCTCCAGAATGTCATGTAGTTGGATTCATACAGTACATGGTTGGCTTTTCAGATTGGCTTCTGTCGCTTAGCAATATGCATTTAAGCTTCCTCCATGTCTTCTTATGGCTTGATAGCTCATTTCTTATTAGTGCTGAATAATGTTCCATTGTCTGGATGTATCACAGTTTGTTATCCATTCACCTACTGAAGGACATCTTTGTTGCTTCCAAGTCTTGGCAATTCTGAATGAAGCTGCTATAAACATCCATGCACAGGTTTTGTGTGGACATGCATTTTCAACTCCTTTGGGTAAATACCAAGAAGTATGATTGCTGGATAGAATGGTAAGTGTTTAGTTTTGTAAGACATTGCCAAACTGTCTTTCATAGGAGCTGTACCAGTTTGCATCCCCACCAGCAATGAACTAGAGTTCCTGTTGCTCCACATCCTCTCCAGCATTTGGTGGTGTCTGTGTTTTGGATTTCAGCCAAATAGGTGTGTAGTGATATGATGGGCAACATCTTTTCATATGCTTTTTTTCCATCTGCATATTTTCTTTGGCAGGACATCTGTTAAGGTCTTTGGCCCACTTTTCAATTGGGTTGTTTTCATGTTGTTGAACTTTAAAAGTTTTTTTTCATATTTTAGATAACTGCCTTTATCAGATGTATCCTTTGCAAATATTTTCTCCCAGTCTGTGGCTTCTCTTTTCCTTCTCTGAACACTGTAGGAATTTGATGACATTTTTTCTAGTTGTCACTAGAAAACAGTTGTTGAATCCAGCGCCTAAATTTCTTGTATTACAAAAGGACTGGAGATTATAAAACACTCTTCAAATGAGTGGGCTAAAGGATTAAAGGTATGTTGTACAATTTATAACACTTTTGAAGGAACACTATCAACTGACATGCCCAAGAATCATAGAGAAATTGTCTAGAATTAAATGGCAGGAAGGCTAATTACTACTGAATTGAATTTTGAAAATTTATCTTTCCTTGTTAGAAGCTTTGTCTGAGGTCAAAGAAGGAAAAAAAAACAGATGGGAACTTATCATTCAAACTTGGCAAAAACATTTGGGAAATAAAGGTGTTGGAATAAAAGTTAATTAACAATCAGTTAATTTTTTTGTAACATTTAAACTCTGGAAAACATATTTTGAGTTGTTTGTGAGCTCTGTTGATTTAAATAAAGCTTATTTCATGGATTCACTGAAAATATTCACATCATACAGTTACAACAGGTGGTTCTCAACTCAGGGTGATTTTTGACCCAGGGGACACTGAGCAATATCTGGAGACATTTTTGGTTGCCATGACTGGGAGTGTGTGCCAGTGGGTGGGGCATCTAATGGGCGGAGGCTGAGATACTGCTGGACTTTCTACAATACCTGGATTGATGGGCTAACTATAATTTTTCACTAACACACAGTAAAATATAAAAAATAAATGACATTTGTATGTGACCTGCAAGAGTCTCTTATACCAGTGGTCGGGTCTCATATCTGGAAAACAGGTGATGCCTGAGATACAGCTTGCTCTCAGAAAGCACTCAGGTTATGGTAGTTATTTTCATTATTTAGAAGTAACTTACACTTAAAATAGCTGCTAAAGGAACCAGAATAGCTTTGTCTCTTTATATCTAAAATGGGTGTAGTTTCTCAAATACATTTTCTGTCCTTCCAGGTGGATGGTACTACTAATTCTTAAAGTTCCACTAAGTCTAGCTTGAGTCCCATAGTCATTCCTTCTATCTTTTAAAGGTGTCTTGGAGTATTTCCACTTGTGTAATCTCTCAGTTGAAAGCTCTCTTAGAGAGCAATCACATTTTGTTTCCAAGTTTTAGGTATTTGCTGTCACATAACACTTGCCCTCCCCTGCCCTGGTTGCCAAGCCCTCTGTGGTCTCCACTGCTACAGGAACTAACCACAGTGCTTCACAAATGTTCGCTTACAGCCCCATATCCCTACCATATTCAGCCTTTCAAAAACAGACAAGGAGGGTGTCTATTTTATTTTGGTACCCCCAGTGCTTGGCACAAAAATATGTTTTGAATCAATGAATGATTGAATGCAATAAGATTAGTGTCCTTCATCATGACTCAGTTAGGATGATGTTCTTTCAGAATCTCCATCACAATAACCATCATGGATTCACGTCAGCATAGGACTGGTCACTGTTTCATCTTGTGCAAGGACTAACATAAGGTCTCAGGTTTCCTGTCAGTGTAGCTTTAATGACAGTTCTATTTGGCAATGTCTTATCCTTTGAGGATAGGCACAAACCCTCTTGATCCATCCTTATTCTCTTTCCTATACACTATGCGTAATTACTACTCCTGAAAGAAAACTGGCAAAGTTTTTTTATTAAGGTATTATTGATATACACTCTTACGAAGGTTTCACATGAAAAAACAATGTGCTTACTACATTCACCCATTATTGTGTCCCCCCATACCACACTGCAGTCACTGCCCAACAGTATAGTAAGATGCCACAGAGTCACTATTTGCCTTCTCTGTGCTATAGCCTTCGCCATGATCCCTCCACACCATGTGTGTCAGTCGTAATACCTCTCAGTCCCCTTCTCCCTCCCTCCCCACCTGCCCTCCCCCACCCCTCCCCTTTGGTAACCGCTAGTCCCTTCCTGGAGTCTGTGAGTCTGTTGCTGTTTTGTTCCTTCAGTTTTGCTTTGTTGTTATACTCCACAAATGAGGGAAATCATTTGGTACTTGTCTTTCTCCGCCTGGCTTAATTCATTGAGCATAATATCCTCCAGCTCCATCCATGTTGTTGCAAATGGTAGGATTTGTTTCTTTCTTATGGCTGAATAGTATTCCATTGTGTATATGTATCCCATCTTCTTTATCCATTCATCTACTGATGGACACTTAGGTTGCTTCCATATCTTGGCTATTGTAAACAGTGCTGCAATAAACATAGGGGTGCAAATGTCTTTTTGAATCTGAGAAATTATATTCTTTAGGTAAATTCCTAGGAGTGGAATTCCCAGGTCAAATGATATTCCTATTTTTAGTTTTTTGAGGAACCTCCGTATTGCTTTCCACAATGGTTGAACTAGCTTACATTCCCACCAGCAGTGTAGGAGGGTTCCCCTTTCTTCACGGCCTCACCAGCATTAGTCATTCTTAGTCTTTTTGATACTGGCCATCCTAACTGGTGTGAGGTGATATCTCATTGTGGTTTTAATCTGCATTTCCCTGATGATTAGTGATGTGGAGCATCTTTTCATGTGCCTGTTGGCCACCTGAATGTCAAAAACTGGCAGAGTTAATGTGATTTTTGCTTTATGTTTCTTCATTCACTTGTTGTTTATTCTGTCTTGTTTCATAAGGGGTTTGCAGAGGCCAGTAATTGTTCTAATGGGAAATTAATAGGATACCCCGGCAGGATTTGGTGCAGCAAAAAACAGTGCCATTAACATTGCATTCTAATTTAGGATGAACAAGTCCAGAGACGTCTATTTCTGATACCTGAACAGTAACAGGTTTGGCTGGACTGGAAAAATCAGCAGAAGCATCAACTAGATCAAGGTTCATACCTTCTGAGATTATATCAAGTCAGCAGCTGGCTAAAACCCACTTTGCATCCCCTCACCTTGCCATCTCCAACATGTCATTAGAAGCACTTTTTTTTTTACACCTCTCTGGACTGGGTCAGCCCTTGCAAGATGACAAAACCAGAAGCTGGGATAATTCCTAATGTCTTCTGAGAAGCAGGTTTTGTGTAGAGGAAAGGATATGGAGTCAGACAGTTCGGGAGTCCCAAACCCAGCTCTACCACCAAAAGTTGAATGACCCAAGATTAGTCACTGCACTTCTCTTGGTTTATTTTTTCCATCTGTAAAGTGTGGGTTACAGTTCCTCTCTCTCAGGCTTGTGGTAAAGATTAAATGAGACCAAGTGCTTGGTAGGGGAGGGGTTTGATAAATAATAGTTATCATTATTGTCCCAGGAATGAAGAGCAAGTTATGTTTGGGGAAAAAAGTTCATCAAGCAAGTCTGTAGCTTGGGTTTTGTAATAATGCATGTACATGTGTGTGCATGCATACGTGTGGGGAACACATCTCCAGGTCCACCTAGTGTAGGGATTGAGAGAGTACAGGACTGTCTCCTCCTTTAAGTTTTTAAATATAAAATAGAACACATATACATATGTACATATATATATATACACAAAATTTAATAATTACAAAATGAACATTCATATTATTACCACCCAGCTTAAGAAATAGATCAGCGTAGCACCCTGAAAGGCCTCCATTTCAATCCTAGGTGACTACTATCCTCACTTGTACTTTATGTACATTCCTCCCTAAACAACATTGTTTTGTCTACTTTTGAAATTTATATTAATGAAATCGTACTTTATCCTATTGTTTCCTTCAGTCAGCATTGCTTTGAAACTCATTTATGTCATTATGTTTAGCTCTAGTTTATTCCTTTTCATTGCTGTATGAAAACACTGCAGTATAAAAAATTATCCTTTCTACTGCTGGATAGACGTTTGGGTTCCTTCCAGTTGTTTTTGGCCGTCGTGTCATGCAATACTATTTGCACATTCTTGTCCATGTGAGTCATAGGATATGCATATCTTCAATTTTACCAAATAGTGCCAAACTCTTTTTCAGAAACTGTACTAATTTACACTCCCATCAGCCATGAATGCGTGTAGCAACACATCTTTGAAAAACACTGTCAGCCCCTTTTTCCCCCCTCCTAATCTGGGTTCGTGCCATTGTATCTCATAGTGACTTTATCTTATTTCGTGATTACGTATGAAGTTGGGCACTGTTTTATTTTCTCTTTAGTGAAGTGCTTGTTCAAATCTCCTGCCTTTAGTTGATTTTAAAATGTCCTTTCGGACTGTCTCAGTAGGTTCACCTACTCGTTGCAGGACAATCAGCCCGAAGATGCAGAAATTCAGGCAGGCTGAAATTCAGATGCAAAACATCTGCCGCTTCAACTGTGGCAGATAACCAGTTGGTTTACCAAAGTAACAAGTACCTCGACTTCAGCCAGGATTAAGGAACAAGAAGACCAGAGAGGCCTGTCAGCCTTCCTCCTAGTAGGTGGCCGTGGAAGGAGGGCACGACGCTCCGGCGAACTCCCAGGGATCCTAGACACAAACAGACGCGTTCTCTAATGGAGAAGCCCGCTTAACTGCCAATTTCAAACTTCAAAGACCTGCCCTGACGGGTTTGCTCTTCCCCGTTTCCCATTGGTCACGAGTCAAGGAAGAAACAATTTGATTGGTTCTCCCTTTCACTTCCTCATCCCTTCACGGACTTGGGCGGGGCCTGGCTGAGACGCCGTTGTCCATCCTGGGAGAGGGTCCTCTGATTGGTCCAGATACGACAGGACCCCGCCCATGCCGCTCCCGGGGTTCAAACTTGGCGGCGGGAGGCACCGGGAGGAGCAGAGCGCAGATTGGCGGGGTCGGCGGAGCGTGAGTCTAGTCCTCCCTCACGCCCAATTCTCGCCAGCCCGACTCTGCAAGGCTAGGGCTCCGGCCACTGCCACCCACACCAATCCCAGCTTTCCTTCCCGTAGCGGGAGGGAGGTGGTTCCTTCCCCAGGGATAATAGGGGCAGGGAGGGTCTTCCCAGGCTGGCGATGCGCGCGCCCACCTATAAGGAGCCGAAGGGTCTGCTAGGTGGTGCCCGGGGTAGGAGTTCCTCAACTGGGTGGGGTCCTAGGTGTGTTCTACCGTGCCTCATGTCAGCATTACCTGCATTATTCTGTGTAGTGGAGTCCGGCAGGTCCTTATAATTTGCGGCTGTAGCCCTGGCTGTTCCCTCTGCGCGAGCTTTCTTCACCCGCCCCCAGCAGCGAGTCTTACGGCTTACCCACTTAAGATCTTCCTTCAGATGTTACCTTCTCAGTGCGGTCTGCTCTGACTACCCTGTAAAAAATTGCGCGCACACCCCCCCCCCCCCCACACCAATTACCCATACCTTATTCTGTTTTTTTGTTTTTTTTTAACCTCATAGCACGAATTACCTTATAACATGTAATCTGTTTATTTCAAGCATTCATTCGGTCTCTCTTATTAGCACCTACTATGTTCCAACCTTGTGGTGCTTACACTACCGGTGGAGCCGATAATAAACAAATTTAGAAGACAGTAGTCAGATAAGTATCACCTCCTGTTACAGTGAGTAAAGATCTGGTTTTTAATGTCCATCGTCAGACTGAATTTCCCAAGACCCGTGTGGTGGCTGATCTTCACTTCCCTATTCCTGATATCTTGAGGGAGATCAGGATCTCTCACATCGGCAATAGCACATTTAACGTTCTTCTGTCTCCCCTCAGCACCAGTGAGGAGATGTTGAAGTTCAAGTATGGAGCGCGGAATCTGCAGGACGCTGGTGCAGCTGACCCCATTGCCAGCCGGGCCTCCAGGCTGAATCAGTTCTTCCAGGTAACAGGCTGCCAAGTCTGCTCACCTGTATTTGTTTTCTTGGACTCTCTTTGTCACTTACCTTTACTTTTGTAGGACTGAAGCTAATCTTGTAGGAGAAATTGCGTTTGGTGTTTTACATTCGCTGGTATTATTGGAAAAGGAAACTGCTTTGCACATGGTAGTAGATAACTAAACTTGGCCATGAAGTCTTTAATCATTTCTTATACTTACACTTCTATTGAAAGGGTTCTTTTAGCTACCCGGCTCACTTGCTCGCAAAGAAGGACACGAGAACTCCTTCAGCGTGGTTTTATTCCTTGTAAGACAAACAGGCAGAGTGGCTGTCTCGAAAGAGAGAGAGCAGCGGCAGCAAGCGGGGGGCTGCTTATAGAGGAATTTAGGGCCTTGGTGAGCAGGATGGTGGCCTTGAGACTTCTGAGAAACAGAAACTGAATTTAGAAACTGCTATAGACTATAAGGGATTTTGCTACACTCGGGGGCAGCTGCTGTTCAAGGCTGTGTGTTAAAGGGAACTCAACATTCCTTCAAGGTTGTGTATTAAAGGGAATCTAACATCTATACTAAAGTTTATCCTTTTATTAAAGAAAGAAAAACAGAGTACTCTTTTGCCCAGAATTTCTGTAGGAGTAATCACATTTCTTTTTCATTCAAGAGATGTTTATTTTCTAAATTAAAAAAAAAACCTTGATAAATACCACATTTGTGAAACCCACATTCCTCTCAAGTTATAGAACATTTTCATCACTCCAGAAGTATTAAAACAATCAGGAGATTATTTCCAAGTAGATTTCTAATTCTTTTTTTTTAATGATTTATTTTGGTATCATTATTCTACAATTACATGTGCAATATTATGGTTATTGAATTACCCCCTTCATCAGGTCCCCACCACCAACCCCATTACAGTCACTGTCCATCAGCGTAGTGAGATGCTATAGAGTCACTACTTGTCTTCTCTGAGTTGTACAGCCCTCCCCGTGCCCCCCCAACATTACATCTGCTAATCGTAATGCCCCTTTTTCCCTCTTATCCCTCCCTTCCCGCCCATTTTCCCCAGTCCCTTCCCTTTGGTAACTATTAGTCCGTTCTTGGGTTCTGTGAGTCTGCTGCTGTTTTGTTCCTTCAGTTTTTTTCTTTGTTTTATACTCCACATATGAGTGAAATCATTTGATACTTGTCTTTTTCGGCTTGGCTTATTTCACTGATCATAATACCCTCTAGCTCCATCCATGTTGTTGCAAATGGTAGGATTTGTTTTCTTCTTATGGCTGAATAATATTCCATTGTGTATATGTACCACATCTTCTTTATCCATTCATGTACTGATGGACACTTAGGTTGCTTCCATTTCTTGGCTATTGTAAATAGTGCTGCGATAAACATACGGGTGCATATGTCTTTTTCAAACTGGGCTGCTGCATTCTTAGGGTAAATTCCTAGGAGTGGAATTCCTGGGTCAAATGGTATTTCTATTTTGAGTTTTTGGAGGAACCTCCATACTGCTTTCCACAATGGTTGAACTAATTTGCATTCCCACCAGCAGTGTAGGAGGGTTCCCTTTTCTCCACATCCTCACCAACATTTGTTGTTGTTTGTGTTTTGGATGTTGGCCATTCTCACTGGTGTGAGGTGATATCTCATTGTAATTTGCATTTCTCTGATGATTAGCGATGTGGAGCATCTTTTCATGTGCCTCTTGGCCATCTGAATTTCTTCTTTGGAGAAGTGTCTATTCATGTCCTCTGCCCATTTCTTAATTGGATTATTTGCTTTTTGTTTGTTAAGGTGTGTGAGTTCTTTACATATTTTGGATGTCAACCCCTTATCGGATACATCATTTATGAATATATTCTCCCATACTGTAGGATGTCTTTTTGTTCTACTGATGGTGTCCTTTGCTGCACAGAAGCTTTTCAGCTTGATATAGTCCCACTTGTTCATTTTTGCTTTTGTTTCCCTTGCCCGGGGAGATATGTTCATGAAGAAGTTGCTCATGTTTATGTCCAAGAGATTTTGCCTATGTTTTTTTCTAAGAGTTTTATGGTTTCATGACTTACATTCAAGTCTTTGATCCACCTTGAGTTTACCTTTGTGTATGGGGCTAGACAGTAGTCCAGTTTCATTCTCTTACGTGTAGCTGTCCAGTTTTTCCAACACCAGCTGCTGAAGAGGCTGTCATCTCCCGATTGTATATCCAAGGCACTTTTATCAAATATTAATTGACTGTATATGTTTGGGTTAATGTTTGGATTTTCTATTCTGTTCCACTGGTCTGTGGGTCTGTTTTTGTGCCAATACAAAATTGTCTTGATTACTGTGGCTTTGTAGTAGAGCTTGAAGTCAGGGAGGGTAATTCGCCCTGTTTTATTCCTCATTCTCAGGATTGCTTTGGCTATTTGGGGTCTTTTGTGGTTCCATATGAATTTTAGAATTATTTCTTCCAGTTCATTGAAGAAAGCTGTTGGTATTTTGATAGGGATTGCATTGAATCTGTAGATTGCTTTAGGCAGGATGGTCATTTTGACAATATTAATTCTTCCTATCCATGAGCATAGGATGTGTTTCCATTTATTGGTATCTTCTGCCATTTCTCTCATGAGTGTCTTGTAGTTTTCAGAGTATAGGTCTTTCACTTCCTTGATTAGGGTTATTCCTAGGTATTTTATTCTTTTTGATGCAATTGTGAATGGAATTGTTTTCCTGATTTCTTCCTCTGCTAGTTCATCGTTAGTGTATAGGAATACAACAGATTTCTGTGCATTAAATTTGTATCCTGCAACTTTACTGAATTCAGATATTAGTTCCAGTAGTTTTGGAGTGGATTCTTTAGGGTTTTTTATGTACAGTATCATGTCATCTGCAAACAGGGACAGTTTGATTTCTTCCTTGCCAATCTGCATGCCTTGTATGTTTTGTGTTGTCTGATTGCCATGGCTAGGACCTCCAGAACTATGTTGAATAAAAGTGGGGAGAGTGGGCATCCTTGTCTTCTTCCTGATCTTAGAGGAAAAGCTTTCAGCTTCTCACTGTTAAGTATGATGCTGGCTGTGGGTTTGCCATATATGGCCTTTATTATGTTGAGGTACTTGCCCTCTATACCCATTTTGTTGAGAGTTTTTATTATGAATGGATGTTGAATTTTGTCAAATGCTTTTTCAGCATCTATGGAGATGATCATGTGGTTTTTGTTCTTCTTTTTGTTGATGTAGTGGATGATGTTGGTGGATTTTCGAATGTTATACCATCCTTGCATCCCTGTAATGAATCCCACTTGATCATGATGGATGATCTTTTTGATGTATTTTTGATTTCGGTTTGCTAATATTTTGTTGAGTATTTTTACATCTATGTTCATCAGGGATATTGGTCTGTAATTTTATTTTTTTGTGGTGTCTTTGCCTGGTTTTGGTATTAGAGTGATGTTGGCATCATAGAATGGGTTTGGGAGTATTGCCTCCTCTTCTACTCTTTGGAAAACTTTAAGGAGGATGGGTATTAGGTCTTCACTAAATGTTTGATAAAATTCAGCAGTGAATCCATCTGGTCCAGGAATTTTGTTCTTAGGTAGTTTTTTTTATTACCAATTCAATTTCTTTGCTGGTAATTGGTCTATTCAGATTTTCTGTTTCTTCCTGGATCAACCTTGGAAGGTTATATTTTTCCAGAAAGCCATCCATTTCTTCTAGGTTATCCAGTTTGTTAGCATATAATTTTTCATAGTATACTCTCATAATTCTTTGTATTTCTGTGGTATCTGTCATGATATTTCTTTTCTCATTTCTGATTCTGTTTATGTGTGTAGACTCCCTTGTTTTCTTGATAAGTCTGGCTAGGGGTTTATCTATTTTGTTTATTTTTTCGAAGAAACAACTCTTGCTTTTACTGATTCTATTGTTTTATTCTTCTCATTTTTATTTATTTCTGCTTTAATCTTTATTATGTCCCTTCTTTTACTGACTTTGGGCCTCATTTGTATTTCCTTTCTAGTTTCATTAATTGTGTGTTTAGACTGTTCATTTGGGATTGTTCTTCTTTCCTGAGGTAGGCCTGTATTGCAATATATTTCCCTCTTAGTATAGCCTTTGCTGCGTCCCACCGATTTTGCGGTGTTAAATTATTGTTGTCATTTGTCTCCATATATTGCTTGATCTCTGCTTTTATTTGGTCATTGATCCATTGATTATTTAGGAGCATGTTATTAAGCCTCCATGTGTTTGTGGGCTTTTTCATTTTCTTTGTTTAATTTATTTCTAGTTTCATACCTTTGTGATCTGAGAAGCTGGTTGGTAAAATTTCAGTCTTTTAAAATTTACTGAGGTTCCTTTTGTGGCCTAGTATATGATCTATTCTTGAAAATGTTCCATGTGCACTTGAGTAGAATGTGTATCCTGTCGCTTTTGGATGGAATGTTCTGTAGATGTCCGTTAGGTCCATCTGTTCTAATACATTGTTCAGTGCTTCTGTCCTGGTACTTATTTTCTGTCTGGTTGAAATGGAAATGTCCTTTGGAGTGAGTGGTGAGTTGAAGTCTCCTAAAATGAGTGCATTGCCTTCTATTTCCCCCTTTAATTCTGTTAATGTTTGTTTCACATATTTAGGTGATCCTGTGTTGGGTGCATAGATATTTATAATAGTTATATCCTCTTGTTGGGCTGACCCTTTTATCATTATGTAATGTCTTTCTTTGTCTCTTGTGACTTTCTTTGTTTTGGAGTCTATTTTGTTTGATACAAGTACTTCAACTCCTGCTTTTTTCTCCCTATTAGTTGCATGAAATATCTTTTTCCATCCCTTTACTTTCAGTCTGTGTATGTCTTTGGGTTTAAAATGAGTCTCTTATAGGCAGCATATAGATGGGTCTTGTTTTTTTATCCATTTAGTAACTCTATGTCTTTTGATAGGTGCATCCAGACCATTTACATTTAGGGTGATTATTGATAGCTATGTACTTATTGCCATTGCAGGCTTTAGATTTGTGGTTACCAAAGGTTCAAGGGTAATTCTCTTAGTATCTAACAATCTTATTTAACTCACTTCGTATGCTGTTACAAACACAACCTAAAGGTTCTTTTTTTTTTCCTTTTTCTTCCTCCTCCATTCTTTGTATGTTATGAATCATATTCTGTACTCTTTGTCTAGCCCTTGGGTGACATCTAGTTAGCCATAGGAATACTTCCATCTATAGGACTCCCTCCAAAGTGCACTGTGGAGGTCATCTGTGGGAGGTAAATTCTCTCAGCTTTTGCTTATCTGAAAATTGTTTAATCCCTCCTTCATATTTAAATGATAAGCTTGCCAGGTAGAGTTTTCTTGGTTCAAGGGCCTTCTGCTTCATTGCATTAAATATATCATGCCACTCTCTTGTGGCCTGTAAGGTTTCTGTTGAGAAATCTGATGATAGCCTGATATGTTTTCCTTTGTATGTGATCTTTTTTCTCTCTCTAGCTGCTTTTAAAAGTCTGTCCTTATCCTTGATCTTTGCCATTTTAATTATTATATGTCTTGATGTTGTCTTCCTTGGGTTCCTTGTGTTGGGAGACCTGTGCACCTCCATGGCTTGAGAGACTATCTCCTTCCCCAGATTGGGGACGTTTTCAGCAGTTACCTCCTCAGTGACACTTTCTACCCCTTTTGCTCTCTCTTCTTCTTCTGATACTCCTATAATGTGAACATTGTTCTGTTTGGATTGGTCACTCAGTTCTTTCAATATTCTTTCATTCTTAGAGATTCTTTTTCTTTCTGTGCCTCAGCTTCTTTGTATTCCTCTTCTCTAATTTCTATTCCATTTACGATCTCTTCTACTATGTCTAATCTGCTTTTAAATCCCTCCATTGTATGTTTCATTACAGATATGGAGTTTCTTAATGATTGAGTCTCCATCTTAAATTCATTCCTGTGTTCTTGAATATTTTTCTGTACCTCCATAAGCATGTTTATGAGTTTTATTTTGAACTCTCTTTCAGGAAGATTGGTGAGTTCAGTTTCATTTGGCCCTTTTTCTGGGGTTTGTGAGATTTTGGTCTGAACCAGGTTCTTTTGATGTTTCATATTTCTGTGTGGTGCCCACTAGTGCGCAGTGGCTCCAGTCTCTGGAGCTGCTCAGCCCCTAGAGTGAGGTTGGGGGTTGTTGGGGAGTGGAGCAGGTGCCTGGGGGTATGAAAGATCTGTTTCCTGATTCCCATCTGTGGTGCCTGTCTCCAGTATCACAGCCAGTGGGCCGAGCACACAGGTGTAAGCCTCTGTGCTTGGCTTCTCTAGCTGTTGTAGGCGGGGCCTCCCTCTGGCTGACCTGACGCCAGCACAGTGACTGCCGGTTTGCGAGCTAGTGTCAGGCCAGGCGGAAGGCTCAGCTGAGTGAGTGTCACAGTGGAGGACCTTGGAGCTGAGCAGCTAGCCAGCGGGATGGAGTGCCTGAAGCTCCTTAAAGTTCCCAACCTGTTGGGCAGAGCACATTCGGACAACCTTGTCCAGCTCTCCCTTCTGCTCAGCAAGCTCCGTGCAAACCCGGCCCCTTCAGCAGCCCTCTCACTGCTAGGAAGCCTCTCAGACTGCCTGCCTTTCCCCTGTCACAGAGTGGCTGGATGTGGATCCCGTCCTCCACAAATGGCTGGAACATTAGTCTCTCAGGCACTCCACCTGTCCCAGCTCCCCAACCTCCAGAGCACCAACCAGTGTAGGTTTCTGCTCGCAAGGAAAATCTTCAGGGCTAGGTGTTCATTAGTCCCAGGCTTCCACCCCCTCCCTGCTTTGTTTCTCTTCCTCCCACCGGTAAGCTGGGGTGGGGGAAGGGTCTGGGTCCTGCCGGATCAAGGCTTTGGTACGTTACCCTGTTTTGTGAGGTCTGCTCTGTTTGTGATGTCTGTATTCAGTCTGGTGCAGCCTTCTTTCCTGTTGCTGTTTTAGGGTTAGTTGTATTAATTAACGATATTTTAGTACTATTTGTGGTTTTGGGAGGAGTTCTCTGTCTCACCTCTCATGCCACCATCTTGAATCTGTGGTATAACCTGGTTATTTTAAGCCAGTTGTAGTAATTCCATTTCTTGCCTGTGATTGGTTCAGGAACTGAGGCAATCAATCTCTTATTTACATTTTAAATAGGAGGAGACAGACTTCGAAGGAGGCAAGGACTTGCCCAGGATCATGCAACTTGTAAATGGCAGAGCCAGGCACTCCATTTTTGGTGTAAGTCCAGAGGCTGAGCAGGTAGCCACTGGGCAACCCCACCAGCATATATCAGAGTTTATTAAGTGTATCTTATACTTAAATGTCAGAACAACAAGGATTGTGGGTAAATCCTCAATTCATCTTTTTTAATGAATTCCTTCCTGCCCCCAGGAAAGCTACTATTCGCAGATGTAGCATACACCTTACATTCACCTAATTTAAACAGGGAAGGATGCTGTTCTTTCCCCATACACCACTGTTTTAATGAGGTTTAGAGTAGTGATTTTGTTTTCCATTTAGGTAAGTACTTTAGACTGGGCCTCAGCTTCTACTTAACAGTACTTCCCAAGTTCTATGTCACTGGTTAGCTGACTTTTAGATACTTGAGCCACTAAAATCTCATAAATTTGCTGGGCCAACATGAGAGTGCTAGCTTTTTATTTTGCCAAGGAAGGGATGTAAAAAACCAAACAGATGAAAAGAAAATCCTATTATCCTTTGGACCTTTTGTATCATAAAGAAAGGACATTTTAAGAAACACCAAACATGTCAGAGGTCCTTTCAGAATAAAGGACCATTTTCAAATTGGAATATATTTAGCTTTATAAAAGAATCATCATGCAGCATTCATTTTTTTTCTCATTTCATGGCAGACTTGAAAACTTTGTTAAGAATCACTGCTTTATTTGGGAACTATTGCTGTAGTTAGTCTATGCTCATTAAAAACAGAAGAAACAAAGACTCATTATTTTTTGGAATAGGTGTCAGAACTGTAACCAGAGTGATAGATGTGGTGGCCTTGTGACCCAGTACTTCATAAACCTGGTGGAGGTTTGAATCTCTTGGGGAGCTTGTTAGTAAAACAGATTCTAAGCTACAAACTAGAAAAGTCTAATTGAATAGATTGGGATAGGACCAGAGAAATCTTTTCTTATTTTTATTTTTTTGTTAAGTTCTCCAAGTGCCTCAAATGTAGCTGGTCTGTTTCTGTTATCTCTTGCTGTGTAACAGACCCCTTGAAAAAGTTTAAAGCAACAATGATTTATGTTTTCTTATGATTCTGTGGGTTGTTTGGATTCAATTAGGCAGTTCTTTTGTTCCACTCAGTGACATCAGCTGGGGTTGCTCAGGGGGCCATACTGAGTTGGGACCTTGTCTGGCACTGCAATGCCTGGGTGCTGGCTGGAACACCTTAAGTGTTCTTTCACCTGTCTTCTCTTGCCTATGACGTCTTTCATTATTCAGTAATCTTACTCAGGGCTTGTAATTGTTTCTGTAAATAATTAATATTTTAGGCTTTGCGGGTAGTTGCAACTACTCAACTCTGCCACTGTAAGACAAAAGCAGCCCTAGATAATATGTAAATAAATGGATATAGCTGTGTTCCAATAAAACTTTATTTATAAGAATAGGCAGTGGGCCAGATTCACTCATGGGCTGTAGTTTGCTGACCTTTGGTCTAGCCCCAGGTTTTTTACATGGTGGCTGGCTTCCCATAAGAGCAAATGTGGGAGCTTCAAGGCTTCTTTAGGGCTCTGTCCTGAACTGGTACTGTGTCAATTGTGTTACATTCTGTTGGTTGAAGCAAGTCACAGAGACAGCATAGATTCAAGGGGAAGGGAAATAGACTCTAGCTCTTGATGGGAGCAGTAGCAAGTGCCTACAGATTTAGAGGAATTGTTGGTGGCTGTCTTTGCAGAGAGACCTCTGCACATTCTGTGGCCTGGCATATCAGAATCATTGTTCTAGCCCAGTGGTTGCAAACTCATGTCCTTGGGGGTCAGAGCATAAATGAGTCAATGGGCCCGATAGACTGTAACGGGCTGGCTCCTCGGCTCCTAACTGAGACTCCAAGGAGTCTCAGCTGTCCCTCAACATCACCAGGCAGGAATGTGGGGCAATGTTGCCAGATTCTCCAGTGTTTCAAATGAAGCCAGAAATCCCCCACTTCTTATTTTCAGTGAAATCTGATTTTTCAATATTGGCAAATAATTCAAATTATTTTAAGTACTACTCCGGGCCAAACAAAACATGTCTGTGGGCTAGATACAGTCTGCCAGTTTGCAACTGTTGCTCTAGATCATGAATAAATTCAGATTTACGATAGTCACTCCATTCACACTACTCTAATTGTTCAAGTGACTTAAAGGAACTGAAGTGATATAGCAACCCTCTGGGCACACCTGAAGGAAATGGCCGAAATTGTGTCCCACTGTAGAGACACAGACACATGTTAGAGCCAGCAGGGTCCAGAATAACCGTTCCTGTGGGCCTCAGACTGTTAAGAATTGGAAGGTCTTTTCTGACTAATAGCATGTTTGTGAAGTTTTTTTTCCCAGGTGCTGGTGAGAGAAACCCACGTAATGGAATCGAACAAGTAATAACTTAATGACTATCAATTGATGTCACTTTAAAGAAGGAAGCTAAAGAATTGTGCTGTTAACACTTAGTCGAGCTGGTAGCTTGCAATTTACTCTGTGTGGATGTTATTGATCAAAGCTTTTCATTATTGACAGTGTCTCCATCTGCTGTTCACTGTTTTCAGGGGAAACCGCCCTTCATGACTCAACAGCAGATGTCTCCTCTTTCCCGAGAAGGGATATTAGATGCCCTCTTTGTTCTCTTTGAAGAATGCAGTCAGCCTGCTCTGATGAAGATTAAGCACGTGAGCAACTTTGTCTGCAAGTGTAAGTTTGGAGAGCTTTTTCTGGAAAACTATCCAACTAGAGAAAACTAGAAGGATGCCAGAAGCAGATGAGTTAGTGGTTGGTGGTAGTGGGTAAGAACTCAGCACTGGGTAAGACAGACCCAGTTTCAAGGTCAGATTCCATTTGTTGCAGTTGGGAGACTGGAGAAGTCAGGCTTCTTGGCTGCAAGTGACAGAAATTCAACTCAAACCAGCTTAGCTCAAAAAGTGAATTTGTGGCTCATGAAACTCAGAAATCCAGTGATGGGTCTCCGTTTAGGCATGACTGTTTCCACGGACTTAAATGATGTTCTCTGGCCCCATGCTTACACTCACTCATGGCTGATTATCCATTAGGCATAGTAGGAATAGTGTGCAGGGCCCACAGTATTTAATTTTAATAAAATTTGATTTATTTTAATTAGTTTAATTTATTTTAAAATCTTAAGAAAAACTATGAATGTCATAATGTATAATGGTTCTGGATTGTACTCATCATTTTGCCAATGTAGTCATGGAATTTTTTATTTTTTATGGAGGAAGGGGCTGACAAAGGCAGAAGGGTGTAGGGCCTGCAAAGTCATCGATTGGCCCTGCTCGCACCTTGTTCTTGACTTTGCTTGACTTCCTTGTAGTGGGGAAGTTGACTGCCCGTGCCTCAGTTTTGTATTCTTTTACCTTACACCAGTGTGTTTTAGCCGGTGGTGATTTTTGCTCTCCAGGGACACTTGGCAATGTCTGGAGACATATTTGGTTGTTACAGCTGAGAAGAAGGGTGCTACTGGTATCTAATGGATAAATCCAGAGATGATGCTAAACATCATACAGTGCACAGGACAGTCCCCTACAGCATAGAATTATCCGGCCCCAAATTCAGTAGTGCCAAATCTGAGAAACTCCACCTTATACAACTTTGCTGTGTAACCAAGCACCCTGAACATAGTGGCTTGAAGCAATAATCATCGTATTACCTCCCATGATTCTGTGGGCAGACTGGGCTCTGCTGATGATTCTTCTGTTCCATGTGACTCTGGCCAACACTGTAGACACTCAGGACTCTCTGGTCTGGGATGTCAGATGGCTGGCCCCATGTCTGGATGCCAGTGTGTTGCCTGGGAGGCTGGACCTTCCACTTTCTCTGAAGTCTCAGGACCTTTTGCTCTCTCTGGCTCCCCTGTCTCCATCAGGAGTCAGCCAACTACAGCCTGAGATACCTGTTTCGTAAACAATGTTTTACTGGAGCACAGACACACCCATTTGTTTACAAAATGCCTGTGGCTGCTTTCACATTACAAGGGCATTTGAGCAGTGGTGACTGAGACCATATGGTGCATAAAGCCTAAAATGTTCACTCTCTGGTCCTTTAAGAAAAAGCCTGCTCACCCTGATCTACCTGGTCACTCTACCATAGATGGCTGGACTTCTCATATGGCAGCTTAGGGTTTCCAAAAGTGCAAAAGTGGAAACTGCCAGGTTTTCTTAGGGCTTACGTCTGGAAGGGGCAAGGGATGTCTTTGGCTGCCATCTATTGTTGGAAGCGAGTCATAGGGCCGCCAAGATTCCATGTGCCAGGGAGCTAGACAAGAGCATGAATTCTAGAAGGCATGGGGCATTGGAGCCTCACTATCATGCCCTGCCCATATTTATCCTCCACTGTCTATGTTAATACAATCCCAGGGAAGATTCTAATTGGCTCTGCTTTTGATCATTTGCCTACCTCTTGACCAGTCACTGGGCCAGGATAGGAAGTATCATGCTCAGCCTCATCTGGGCACCCAGGGGTTCGGGACACTGTGATTACTGGGGCCTTGTGGAATGGGGAATGTGTAAGTGCCCAAGGTTGCTGGGAGATAAAATCAATGTGTGTTGGCTACCATGACCTTCAGTAGTTATATGTACCTTGTCTGTTCTCAGTTTCCTCATCTGCAAAATGTGGAAAATAAGGCTGTGTGGGGATTGAATGAGGTAGAGACATTTAGTAAATTCCTCCCCAAAATGATAGCTATAAACCTCAACATATATTTCGTATATTGTGTATCTTTAACTATAAAATGTAGTTGGGGTATTTGTTCATTATTCTGTGTTTGAATAAACCCCCACCTTATTTTCTTGACTATTTAATTCTTAAATGAGAGTGGGAGGGGAAGGGAGGTTATGGGACAGACTAATTTACTGAGCCATCTACAGGCACCTTAACTAGTGTTGAATCTGCCTTCTGGCTACTTTAAAGCAGTGGCTCTTCAAACTCACTCAGTAATCAGGGGCTAGGTTTAGTGAAATACAGCTTTTTCTAATAGAATTCTTCTCCAGGGAACTGTTTCATATTTTTGAAGACGCTTCCTGGAGAGTACAGTTGAGAGACACTGATTGAAAAACAGTGATTGCATTAGTTTTTTTTTTCATTTTTGAGTTTCTATTTTGAAATGTAAACTTCACTGCCACAGGAAGAAGGGTCTAACAGCCGCTGTTGCATAAGTTTCTTGAATCTTGTCGTAGAGATGAAGATTGTCTTTGGGGACTGTTGGAGGGAATGAGACAGAGAGTAGAGCTCCGAGGTGGTGTCCCTAGCTTGGGCCAGGAGGGACAGGGAACTGGCACCTGGGAATCAGGGAAGGGATTTTTGTTTCTTAATTGCTGTTCTCTGCCTCAAACAGTATCTGGCACAAAGTACATGCTTGATAAATATTGGTTGAATGATTGTATTGCTGAGTGAACAAAGAAGTGGTAAAACCTTAAGCATAATATCGTGTGTGAAAAATAGACAGCAAGTGTGACCTTAAAACATTCATAAAAAGTGTTGATAATTGTTGAAGCTGGGCTGTTGCTGGTGATTGGACAGTAGCTGAAATTCTACCTTCTTTCAAGTACATTTGCTGTTGGCAAAAGTGTCTACATTTTTACAATTGTAGCACTTAGGGGAAAATTGTAACTTTAAGTTTTTACCCCTCATTTTAAGTGTGCCACAAAGTAAAACATAAAACTGAGAGAAAAATCCCTCAAAATCTTTACTTGTCTGAGATAACTACTTTTAACAGTTTGGTGCATACATAGCATTGCAGTTTTTTTTGTCTTTGTAAAATATTTATTGTAGAAAATTTCAAACACATCTGAAGGTGCAAAGAATAGTATAAGGAACCCATGGGTACCAATCACCTAACTTTAGCAATTATCAAACCTTTTCCATGCATGTTCTAACATTACTCTTTGTTTAGTTTTACACAAAATGGATCATATGTGTGTTTTGCCACTAGCTTTGTTCCCTTAGCAATGTGCAGTTGACCTTTGAAATGAGTTTGAACTGCACAGGTCCACTTATATGCGGCTTTGTTCAATAAATATATTGGAAAATTTTATTTGGAGGTTTGTGACAATTAAAAAAAAATATTTTCTTTTACTCTAGCTTCCTTTATTGCAATCATACAGTATAAAATATGCATAATGTACAAAATATGTGTTTGTTGTTGGTAAGACTTCTGGTCAACAGTAGGTTATGAGTAGTTATGTTTCTGGGGAGTCCAAAGTTATACACGGATTTTCGACTGCGCCAGGATGGACACCCCTAACCATCATGTTGTTCACAGGTCAGCTGTATTTACTCAACAAATATTTATGGAGCACTTACTATGTGCCAGGTTCTGTTTCAGGGACTGGGTTTACAGTAGTGATCAAAGCAGACAAAATGTTCCGCCCTTAAAGAAGACACATTCTAGTGGAGATTGTGGTACTGCATGCTTTTAAACAGGTGTTACAAGCAGTGCTCACCATGAGCATCTTTTATGTATTTTTTTGAGCCTTTGCTAGTGTTTCTATGAAGGATGAATTCCTAGAAGTTGACACATTGGATTTCTGAGTTTCAAAAAAGGAAAGCATTACATTCAGCTGTTGTTGGCTGTTGCTGCTGGGTTCCAATGTTTATCAGACACAGTTCTTTGACTGCATTTTCATCACAGTGCTTAGGGTCTTTTTCTCCTCTTCAATATTCAGGAACTGCTAGGCTCATAAATGCATAAATTCTATAACCAACGTGTGGAGGATAAGGGGTAAATGTGGTTTTGGAGTCACAGAAGCTGCTGGTATAGAGAGAAATTGTGTTTTTTTTTAATAGTTGTAGAGTTAAGTATAGTATTTACCTGTTCACCTTAATCAAAGCTTTTGGGAAAGACATTGAGATTCAGAATGGTTTCTCACAACTGTGAGAGTATTGCAATGCTTTGGCCCAGGAGCAGTTTGTTTGTTTATATGATTGAGAGTGCCTGGTGGTTGCCAACGACAGACCTAGACATAAGCTGGACAAATGCTGTAAGCAACTTGGGGGCTCAAGGCCTAACAGAGAATCAAGAGAGATTAGCCTTCTGTGCAAGCAATAATGAAATCAGGTTCAACCCAGAAAGTTGCAAGCCAGCAGATTTGAAGAATCATAATTCAAAATTCAAACACTTGATCTGAAAGAAACTTGGAAAAGGACAGGGAAGAAAGATGTGGCTTGGCACAGTGATGTCAGAGCAAAAGGAAAATATCAATGCAGCCTTCAGTTTTGCTTCTACGTGAAATTCTTGGTGAAGGCACCCTAGATTTCTGTTTTGCAACAGTCACAATGAATTCATGTGGATCTACCCACATCACTCTTGCCTGATTTCCCCACAGGACAAAAGGTAGGTGTTTTCAGGATGACGAGCTGAAGTGAGAGGTGTGGTCGGTGGGTGGGAATATCAGTGCAGTGGAGTTCCTATATGTGCCTGAGATCCAAGTGAATTCAACTCTACCCATGCAACAAAGAAAGGGGATGGGTAAGAACAATTCAAATTACACTGGCCGCTGAGAGGCAGAGACTTCCGGGAAGATGGCGGTGTGAGCAGGGCGGCAGAAATCTCCTCCCAACACTATATTTATCTACGAAAACACAGAAAATACATCTATTCCTAAAAGAGAGACGAGAATACACAGGAAAGCGCACAGCGTGCAGCTACACCCGAGAGGACTCGGCACCCCAAGAGGCAGGTAAGATACGGAGCCGCGATCTGGCGGGACCCGAGCCCTCCCCCACCCCAGCGCACCGGCGGGAGGAGAGGATTCAGAGCCGGGAGGGAGTGGAAGTACACCCGGCAAAGTAGCCAGCCCCGGGATCTGCGCGGGGAGCGCTGACCCACATTACGCAGTGCAGCGGAGATTGGAGAGACAGAGGGGCAGGATCTGAGCGGGGAACACGCCAGGGTGCCTGCAGCCGGCTCCCGGGAAGGAAAAAAAAAGTGCGCGCTTTCTTCAGCGGTCTTAAAGAGACAGGAGCCCAGCGGAGGAGCCGGATCGGCCCAGCACACTCAGCCCAGCAGGCTGGGAGTCCTGGGGAGTTTCAGACGCCTTAGCTGGCGACTGAGGAAGCGTAGCCATACTTAACACTTCTCACTGAGATCAACAACCTCCTATTCGTTCCCACCCCTGCCAGAGCGATAAAGGGCCCTGCGGAGCGGCACAGTCACAGCTGTGGAATAGTGGGGCAATAGCGCCACCTAGAGCATTCCCACAGAATCTACGTCCGGTGGGCCTTTTTTTGTTGTTGTTGTTGTTGTTTTTTGTTTTTTCTTTTCTTTCGTTTTTTTCTTTTTTTTTCTTTCTTCTTTTTTTTCTTTTTTTCTCTTTTTTTTCTCTTTTTTTTTTTCTTCTCTTTTTAAAGTCTTAAAGAGCCCAGCTTACATACGTGGCAACTATCAGTGACCAAATTATACAGCCATGAAAAGACAGAGGAATATGGTTCAGACCAAAATCAACCAGACAACCCCAAGAGGAGTCTGAAGGGATGAAATGCATGACCTCCTGAAAAAAGGAATTGAAGATAAAAGTCATAACCATGCTGATGGACCTACAGAGAAATGTGCAAGAGCTGAGGAGGAAGTGAGGGAACTGAGGGAAAGATACAGAAATCAGACAAGCGATCGACGGAGCTTAACAGCAGAATGGATGAGATGCGAGAGACTGTTAATGGAATAGAAAACAGAGAGAACAGAGTACAGAGCAGCTGAGGCAGAGAGAGATAAAAGGATCTCTAGGAATGAAGGAATATTAAGAGAACTGTGTGATCAATCCAAACGGAACAATATTCGCATTATAGGAGTACCAGAGGAAGAAGAGAGAGAAAAAGGGATAGAAAGTGTCTTTGAAGAAATAATTGCTGAAAACTTTCCCTCGCTGGGGAAGGAAGTAATCTCGCAGTCCACCGAAGCTCATGATCTCCCAACACAAGGGACCCAAGGAAGACAACACCAAGACACATAATAATTAAGATGGCAAAGATCAAAGATAAAGACAGGGTATTAAAGGCAGCTAGAGAGAGAAAAAAGATCACCTACAAGGGAAAACCCATCAGACTATCATCAGACTTCTCAACAGAAACCTTACAGGCCAGAAGAGAATGGCATGATATATTTAACATAATGAAACAGAAGGGCCTCGAACCAAGAATATTGTATCAAGCACGATTATCATTTAAATATGATGGAGGGATTAAACAATTTCCAGATAAAAAACGAAAGTTGAGAGAGTTTGCCTCTCATAAACCACCACTACAGGATATCTTAAATGGACTGCTCTAGATGGAAGCACATCTAAGGCTAAAA